>JXCR01078903.1:186936-239139 GCA_002079205.1 Phalaenopsis hybrid cultivar
GCTATAAAGATTTATAATCAATTAAAATATTGATTAAGAAAACAAAATAAAAATTATTAAATTAGATTCAAATGATATTTTAATATAAAAAATAATTTTTAAATCTTGCTCAAACTCTTATTGTCTTATGTCTTATTGCTTCATGATTAAGGTTGTTAAAAGGACTCTTTGTTCATGAACAGCTCGTGTTCGGCTTGTTAAGCAAACGAGCCGAACACAAACACACTTTTTGAGCTTGAAATATAAACAAGCCGAACACGAGTCTAACTGCAATTTACATACATATCACTAATTCCCTCCCATGTATTTACATATCTAACGCCTAAAATCCAAAATAGGGATACAAATGTAAAATACATAAACTTAGTTGTTAGATATTTAAATACATAAGAATTTGGTGGTATGTCATACATTATACTAGCACATACGTAATCCTTCCATTTACATCACATATCTTCAAGGCTTGCTTAAACATTTACATTCATAAACTGAGCACAATTAGAGCCAATTCACAATTAGCTAAGCATAGCAGACCATTATTATGAAGACTCCCTGTCTACTCGCTTTCCTACTTGCTGGTACGTTGCAGTCACATTGGTGGCGGGTGGCTGTCAGATGAGGGAACAATAATAAAGAGCTGATAATTACAACCCATCCCTACGCCTTGATAAACAAGCCTCAGTTGGGCGAAAAAATATTACATCAGTACTACACACGTAGAAATATCGTGTGTAGCCAATAAAATCACGCCACACACGACAGGAAAAAAGAAACGACACAGTAACATGAGGAATATTCCCCCCGTGTTATTCATGCGTTATTCATGTGTTATTCATGTGTTATTCATGTGTTATTGTGTGTTATTCATGTGTTATTGATGTGTTATTGTGTTATTATAACACCAAGAATATTCTCAGATACAATAACACATGAATAACACACAATAACACTTGAATAACACGAGGAATATTCCCGACAAAGAAAAAAACGACGCAGTAACACGGGGAATATTCTTCCCCGTGTTATTCATGTGTTATTGTGTGTTATTCATGTGTTATTGTGTTATTATAACACCAAGAATATTCCTAGGACATAATAACACATGAATAATACACAATAACACATGAATAACACGAGGGGGAATATTCTTCGTGTTACTGCGCCGTTTTTTTTCTCTGTCGCGCAGGGTGTCGTGGCGTGATTTTATTGGCTACGCACGTTACTCTACGTGCGTAGTACTGATGTAATATTTTTTTCCAATTGGGCTGCATAAATCTCTATCAAATGTGTTCAATATACATATCAATTTAATGTAATTTCTTTTTTTTATTTTAATAAAATAATTTATTTTTACTTATTTATATTATTTGATTATAAGAAAATTTATTAACAACTTGTATTTTATTTTATTTTATTTTATTGGTGTAAACTAAATAGATACTAATTCAGTTTATTCCATTGATTGTTAGTTAATAACTTTATATGAAATTTTAATTACTTGTTCGAAATTTTAGCTTCTTTATTAACTCGTTGAAATGCTTGTTCGGTATATAAACTAATTAAGGTCAGACCAAAAATTATTATTATTAAATAGGTCGAGTCCATGAGAGAATATTTTGTTCGGACACCGCACGTCCGGACGGCCAACCACCAGGCACCGCGCCGCCATACATTTCATGGAAGGGCGACGTGGCTGTCGGTGGTTGACCGTGTGGACTTGCGGATATTCATACATAATATTTTTTCCAAGTCCACACGTGTGGGAAAGCTCTACTCGAGCTTAAGCCAAACAAAATCTTATGCCTAAGACACACTCGGCTCAACTACGAAACTTACTTGTGAGGTAATTGTAGCATCACTCAAATTCAATTGTTTAACAAATTTCTCCGTTGAAGCTTGATTTGATTTATAATTTTTATTTTTTTCTAAGTTAATAATATTTTTCAGCTATTCAATATAAATAAAATATGTTTGACATGTTATTCAAAATTCATCAAATTAAACACAAATTCATAACAAATATTAAAATTTCAAAGCATCAATATTTTTATGGAAAATAATCTATAGCTGTCCCAAAGATACTAAAAATTGACACCGCATTGAAGCTACTGAGGCTACTGAAAAATAATCTGATGTTTAAAAAGTTGCGGCGGCTATTATAATTTTTTTGTTTAAAAAAAGTCAGATGCAACTTGAAAGCAGACACCGTACGTTGTCAGGACCGTTGAAAAAACGCAGATTTCAGCGGCTGTTTTTTGAAAAAACAGTCAAAACGCAGTTTACCCAATTAGACAAAACTACGGTGAGGTGCAATGCCACACCGCCGCCCCAAACCGACCCTAAGTTTTGGCCCAAGCTTAAGTGGATCTAATTCAAGCCATTTAGAGGGCTAAATATTTTTTGAATATTAAGTGTCCCAATAAGATAAATCCCAATATTGCTAATTTTGATGTCATTAAGGCAATATTATGTTTTAAAAATAATATATGATTAAGAGGAATCAACTTTTATTTAGATTTATTCTATGATAAGTGCAATGTGGGAAATAATTAACATTTATATTGCTATCATCTCAATAAATGTGCTAATTTTTAAACTTATCCTCATTAAAATTGAATAGAAATTTTTATTCATTATATTAATGTTGATTAATTTAAATAAGCACCAACATAAATTTTTTATGTCACATTAAAATATCTAACCCCTAAAGTTTACTTTTAAATTATATACAACATAAATTTTTTATATCACATTAAAATATCATTATTTTAAATTAAAAAAAAAAATAGAATACATTTTTTTTACACGAATATAAGATGACATATATGTAAAAATTGAAGTTTAGGTGTTAAAATACATAACAATTGAGTGTCATTTATGTAAATTTTTTTTTTGGTATAATTTATACTTTATTTGAGGTCTAAGTTGAAAAGTGGGACAATTCAGAGTACTTCTTTTCTTTAATCAGTATCTTAGACCACAAGAACAATTTCAATATTGGTACAATAGATCAAATACAAAAGAAAAATAACTCTCAAGCTACTAACTTGATTTGGACTACTGGCCTTAGTGAAAGGAATGATGGATAGAGACAATGTGACCATATTTTAGCACATTTTTGAAAGACTACGTAATTAAATTGTTGGATAATGTGGAGACCCGGTCCACCGATTTTAATTAGCTTCTTAATTAAGTATCCCACCTACCGTTCACCTACCTCAAACCTACCACTCTCATGGTTTCTATAAATAGTCTCTTTTGGTTTAAAACAAGTCAAGCAAGACTAATCCAAGTCATCTTGAGAGCTAAGAGAAAGAGAGAAGAAGAGAGAGAGGAAGGGAGAGAAGAAAATAGAGATTTTCTTGTAAACGTCGAGGCGCTTGACGGTGTAATTCCTCGAAGAAATAAAATCCTCTGCAGCTCCGTGGACGTAGGCAAATTTGCCGAACCACTTAAATCTGTGTGTCGCTCTGGTGTTTTTCTGCGTGCAATTTTTCTCGTTCCAATTTTCACTTTATTATCGTCGTTTTTCACAACATAAATCCCATTGTTTGGTTGCACAACATTGATGATTATTAGAATATTTGAGTGATATAAATTTAGTAGAATAGAGAATAACATAATTAGCCCTCGAAGATGGGCTTTATTAGGTCGTCTAAAATGATTTCTTGAAACCTTATTATGGTTATACTCATCATTTTTCATAGGTTATGAAATGTTGACCCATGCATGAAGAGGGAAAATACTTAATTTTTCTTGGGGAGAGATGAAGTTTGTGATTGTATTTTAGGAAGAGTTACATACATGGTACACAAATGCTATGTCTTTACATGCCTAATACCTAAATTTTTATTTTTCACATTTATACCACTTTAGTTGCTCAAAAGTGCATATTTTATTTTTGAAAATTTAATAATAGTGATACTTTTGATGTTATGTGAAAGGTTTGAGTTTTATAAATGTAAACAGCAAACTATAGGTGTTACTTATATAAATATATGATAATTGTTTGGTATGAATGTAAATGCCCATGCATTTTTTTACCTAAGCATGCATTCTTTCTAGAAGTATTCTCATCTTTCCCAAGATGATTCTTTGCACATTTTGCCATTGAGCTCACACCTTTGTATGCTTTATTATTTGTAAGAATACCACCATTCACAACTGAGAGCAACGACATTTTTTCTATGAGTAAGATAATAAATACTGTTAGGGTCTATTATTTGGGACAACCTTCTGTCTGCTTTATTTTTTAGAGTGTCATAACACTTTTATTTGGGGAACTGCTTTCTTGTTGCTTTTAAAGGTTTCTGTGATAGAAAGCTATTTTTTCATTTTGGAGTGTTAAAGTGTGGTGGATGTTAGAAAATTGCAGTTTGACTTTTTGAAAATAAAATAAATTTTTAATAACCATTGCAACTTTTTAAAATACAATTTCTTCTGCAACAACTTCATAATTGCTTCTTCAAATAACCACAACTACCCCAAACAGACACTTAATGCCACAAAAATGCAATCTTTATAGTAATGTAAATTTTATTGCTCTTTGAATTGGCGGGATCTAGCTCATCATCTAATCTTGTGGTAGTGATAAACGATTTGTTTTCATGACAATTTTTTGATAGCTTGATGTAAAAGAGCATGTCGAAAGAATTGCTATGGTGGATTTGTGTTTTGATATATTTCTTGCATGAAATTCTTAAATTCAAATGTGATGTAAAGATTATTTGATCTTCTAAGATTTGCTAATTTGAATGTACAATTATAAGAATATATTTATGCATACTCAAGCATTCACCATGAAAAAGAGAGAGAGAGAGCTTATCTTCTTAGCAAATAATGAAAATCTAGCATACACATACATAGAAAAATTATGAGCAACTCATGGTTGTGTCTACAAGCGTCGCTCTTGGGTTGGCAAAGGGAGTTCGTCTCGCTAATGATAATAGGTGTAGATATTGTTGGCAACAATAAATATCATCCTTGTTTGGCATCATAGAAGCTGATGCTATTGATGACGATTAGCATTGTACTTAATGACAATGATGCTGGCTTATTAGTGGCGTAGGTGTCGTCGATCGTCTGCTTACTTGATGATGATAAATCCGAAACATTATTGGTAAGAGCCCTAGACTTCCTCCGCCATAATTCTCTTTGGAGCTTTTCTAATTATGTGAAAGTAAAGACTATTCTTTAAAAGGTGACATTCAAGTTATTTTGACTATAAATTAGGACATTTTATCAGATGATTCATATTAATCCATCTTACTCATTAATTTTTTAAGACATCATGGTATTTTAATGATATTAAAATTAAGAAACTTTAAACTTATTAGTTTCATCTTGCTAGACACATTCTTACCATAAGCACACAAAAATTGTTGACAACTTGGTCCCACAAATAGATCTTCTAAACTTTTCAACTATGCTTATGAGTATTTAATTTAGCCCATTTGGGCAATTGAAAAACCGTATCGCGAACCAATATCATTTAAATGATTGTTTCAATTATAAATTTATCGAAATCAATATCTGAATAGCCCTCGTGTCAATTTTGAATTTTATTAAAATATTAAAGTGTACTAACATAGGAAATGTTCTTCTATATTTATACTTGGAGAAATGAACTTTCTTATGACATCAAGATATATATATATATATATGTATGTCCAGATCCAAGTTAAATCTCTTAGTCATGATCATGTAGTTATCAGCCTTCTAAAAGCTACAATTTTGCCATAAAAAACTACAAGCATAAAAATTAGAGCTTTTATAAATTATCACTATTTAGGATATGGGTTTTTTTAATATGTACATGTTGAATAAGATTGATAACATGTTAGGTAAGGATGTTAACATAAGAACTGTAGAAAGCATTATTAAACTAACATAAAAAAATAGAGCTTCCATATACTTGTCCACATGATCACAATGATTCTTTACATTCTAAGACAACAAAGAAGAATTAAGAGTTAGTTGAACTTGAATTTTCAATATGTTGGATATGTTAAACTGAAAGCTTGAATCTAAGCATTAAACTTGATTTAGTGTAGATGAGTCTATGATCTATCCTGAGAAGCTCTCATGAAATTTGTTTGATTAAGATTTAGTAATAATTTTTATTGATGAACCCATAAAGTTAGAATTTTACATTATTTATGATTAATTAATCTATTGAACATACTGAATCATATTGTAAAGCAGATCGCTACGTTTTTCTCCTTGTTAAAAGTAGATTGCTACACTGGAATGCTTCATCTCATGCGACATTAGCCCGCCGATTTCATCATATATTAACTTGGGTCTTCCTTGACGGCAAGGTCATTTCAAGGGGGTCAGTCATGATAGAGTAATCAGAATAGGAGAAATTTTATTAGTAAACTTTCTTGACCTCAATGCAGCAAAATCTAAATAAAATCAAAACAAAAATAAACTTAATGCTTGCCCAAAATTAACATCTAATAATTATAGTTGACACAAAAAAATGTACGAGATAAAAATTTTTACCATCCTGGTTATTCATGTGCAGGAGTAGATTTTCGTCAGGTAGTAAAGTTTTCTAGTCGGCTTATATCATTGACCCAATCTCGATCTGTTACTGTAGCAGACAGGCGTGAAATCCAAAATCATTAAATGTTTGATTTTTTCTCAAGAATTTGACAAAAATATATACCGGAAGGAAACAAAACTAAGTTTACATTAGAAAAATTTATTAAATTTTATTAATTCTATAGAGAAATCTCAAATTCTCTAGAACCCTACAAAAAATTTCTTGTAATTTAGATTGCTCCCCATATGCCACATCAAAAACTTTAAAATGCAATGCCAACATAAATTGAGCCACATCCTAAACTAAAAAATCACTAAGGACAAGGAATGTATCAATATCATGAACTTTATGCCTCCTAATATTGTGTGTTTTGCATATATAACAAATAATTTTGCATTGATGTTTGTGGATTGCAATCTATTTGGCAAGCAAGAATTTTAGGCAGTCTATGCCCTGAAAATGCACTGCAAGTGCTTTACAAATTAATTTTATGTTACATTATTTTGCGTCTTTGAAATATTTGTTTGCATCGGTTGAAACTTAATGTTGCTGTTAAAAATTCGAGTGAATATTACGTGACGATCCTATATATATATATATTAAATTTTATGATATCTATAGAAAAATCTCAAATTCTAGGATGGGAAAACACTTACCCTAGACATAACCTGATTCCGCCCATAACTTTGGACCCTAACAAAGATTTTCCCACGAACATGGAATTGATCCAAGGCCCAACATACTTCGGGCCACAATCTAAAATGGAAAATCAGTTCCAGCCAAGGAATGAATCCATAAAATGAACTCAATAACTCCTAAAACTGCGTGTATAGTGGAGATAACAAATAATATCATTGATGTTTGCAAATTGCAGCAATTTGGCAAGCAAGAATTTTTTTGGCAACCTATGCCCTGGAAATGCAAGAACTAATTATTGACATCCAGAAAGTCTTCAAAGCAATGCAGGAAGCCCAAAATGTTTCACTTTTTTGCTAGTTTTCTCAACTCACGTCTCTCCTGTACTTATATGTTTGAAGGCTGAAGCGTCTCTCCTTTATTTGGAGAGTTGGATATATTGCAATTGTTGTGAGATATGTACTTCCCATTCTAGAAATGAAACGTAAAGAACACAAGCAAACACAGATCGTTTACGTGGTTCAATCCAACTGGATCTACGTCCACGGGAGGGAATCAATCAAATAGTTCACTAAGACAAAAGAAATGGAAAATACATAACTTATACATAGAGATGAGTCCTCATCTTCCTTATATGACCTCCCACTCAAGCGACACCTTGATACAAGGCCTCAAGATGCTCTCCTCCTCTCTAGCTCTCTGACTATTCTCTCCTCCTTTGTGGTAGCTTAAGATCTCTTTCCCTTTCAATCCTAAGCCTCACACCCTCTATTTATAGAAGCAAGAGAGTGATAGGTGGGAGATAAGTGAGCGGTAGGAGAGCGGTAGGTGAGATGTGGTAGTTGAGCGGTACCACATTACAAAAGTGTCATGTTACCTTAGTTCAAGAATTGATGGTCAAAATAACAGCAATACTTCTCTCATCATTTGAGGTTGTGAATATTGTATATTATCATTTTTAAATATTATAAGAAACTTCCAACTGTTATATGCAAATCACGTGACTGTGAATGTAAGGATAAATTTACATTTTGGCTGTTCCTGCGTTTGGATGCAGGAGAGAGCTTTTGGGTGAAATAGGAACAAAACTTATATTTTGTTCATGGTCAAATTGATCGAACAAGGGGGGCAGAAGCTAAAAAATTTGAAGGCAAACAAAAAATAATAATAATAATAATAATAATCTTTCAAGATATATTGATAATTCAATCATGGAAACGATTCTTTGAAAAGACTCCAAGCTAATATGGGATTCCATGGAGTATGAAGGGAATGCAGGACTCCAAGCTCTTGGAAGAGCATGGAGGTTGTTCAAATGAAGTCGGAAAAGTTAGTTTCAGAGTATTTATCAAGGAAAACAACAAAACACAAACAAGATGTGAATTCATGGACAGAGTCCAGTGTCTCATCCAAATTTCATATTGAAAAAAGAGCAATCATGAATATGATCAAATAAGTTATAATAAATAACATATATGGTGGGAAATCTTGTAAGCTATTTTATGCATGATATTCACCTCTTTTGATGCTCAAGATAAAAAAAAAATAAATTCTCAAGATGGAAGATTTTGATTACTCACCAGTCACCCCAAAAGTTTGTTTTTTTGAAGTGATTTTAAGAGAGAAATTTATTCCCCAAAAGCTGTTTGAAGGTTATTTTTCTGCATCACACAACCATCTTATGCCTTCGTAAAGATACAGTTGTGACTTATTCTAGTCTCAATTTAAATGCATTTGTTTGGCAAAAAATATGAAGAATAAATAAAAGGTGCATGTTTTCAGATTAGAAGAGCCTGCTTTTGAAAAGAAAGAAACCAAAATGCAATATAGGATATTGGACAGAACCCATTTTGCAGTTAATTACTACATACAAGTAATGCCAAATTATATTGCAATGATATCTTTAGTCTCACTTTGCTTTATATTTTAACGATTCAATGCAGGTAGCTTCATTTAGATTATGCAATATTTTCGGACAAAGCAGAGAACATCAACAATGTAGATTATGAGACTGATATACAGACTGAATAAATGGTATATTTAAATGAGAAAAAAAAAACTAAGAGCAACGAGCATTATACTAAGTAGTGAAATAATACAATTTTTCTTATTTTGCAGTTACAGAAACTAGTTAAAATATGAGAATATTATGGAGGAGCTTTATATGTACAAAATTTTCCTATCACACCTTCAAGTTTCAGTATAGGAGCCTGCACCTTTTTCCTTGGTACGGTTTTAATTGCTTGCATGCAGGCAAGCATAATGGTAGATAATTTTCATTGTGGTTGGCATTTGCTCTAATTTCATGTTCTCATTACTATGAATGATTGAAGAGAGTTTTGGTGTAATGTGCACTGAAAATTTTATGTTAACTCTGAGTGATAAATAGTAAGCTTAAATCTAGGCATCAATTAGCACAAGCTCAAATGATTCGAGAAAAAAAAGATATAAAAAAACTCTAATGATTCAGAATACTTCATTCTTTGACAAAGATAATATTGAACAGCATCTGAATTTATTAGATCATATAGCTGTTTGACTATGCTCAAATAAGATCATTATCTTCATAACATAACAGTGAACTGACATCATGTAGCCGGATCTTGCTTATTTTCAGATTTAAATAGCAAGTTTGGACAAAAAAAAGATGAAATCATTGAAATTGTTGAATCGTGATTTCTCCATGAGTCACACCCAAAGAATATTGTGTGACACAGGAGAGAGAGAAAGAGTAAAGTGCACAGTAATGAACAGTAATATAAATTATTGATTCGCTCTTTCTCTTGAATTGATCCCCTTTGTTTATAGAGGTAATACAATATATAAAATTACATGTCTGCCCCTGCTTTAATGAGGCGCCACTGGATATTTTAGGAATTTAATATGTATAGGCCTTCAACTCGGTTACACTATAACTCGGTCGGCTGAAATTGAGCAGTCCTGATTTGGAAAAACTTGTTTCTTCGATTGTGTTGAATCGGGGTTGCAGGTCGGCCTTTAATGCTGTTCAGATCGAAGAGACTTGACTCGATCGACTTGACTTTGTCGGTCAACTATTCTAGTCTGGTTGTCGGCTATTGATCACCATACGAGGAACTCTTGTCGATGGAGCACAGCTGCGCTATCAGGCAAAGGGTGAATCCTTGATGAGGCGATCATTTGGGATGCTCCGTGTGATTATGTTATAACTAATTCTTGGACCGCGGTGAGGAATCTTAGAGGTGCCCGTGAGAGGTCTTGAGATGCCAAGTTCTTTCCTTGAGTCGGATTGTGGCGAGAGGTAGATCGATGCCTCTGCTTAGCTCGATTGTCCCTGGTCCTAAGTTCGGATGGTCTGCACTCGATCGGCCTCTAGCCCTGGTTCAGGGGGCTTGTACTTAGCCAAGTAGGTCCTTTGGTATTTTGCTAATGGACATTTTGTCTTCCGAGTGCGGTCTTTTGATCTTCCACCTGTGAGCCCTCTTTAGTTGTAATGCTTTGACATTTTGTCCGTTGAATCTCCTCCAGATTCATGCAAACACACTTAGGATACATTTTTTAATTGCCCGAATCTCTTACTTCTAGAAAACGACAGTTGTGATAAAAATAAGGTAATTAAATGCAAAAAAGATTCATTTCTTTCGTAATCAGAGTTTTCAATAAGGCGCAATTACATACATAGCACCTGAAAAATTGCTATTTACAGATCTAGCACCCTCTTTCGTCCATTTTCCAAATTCTTGCTCAAATATCAAAATTCATGATAAAACCCCAACCTATATTTTTCATTTTTATCAAACTCTCAATGTTTTGATCGTGGAGTTCAAAAATACCATATGGGCACTACATTTTATAATTAGCAAATGTTTTCGTGTATTATGTATACTCCGTTGATTTTTTACTCTTATAAATAGGGTGTGATTAACGCTTTTGTTATCCACATTTGGTTTTGCATCTATATATAGTTTTCAAAACATCTCCATGGCGAGCGCTCAGAAACCACCAGATGATGTCCTCATTACGAAAATGATGAGGGCTTTCAGACCCATGGGTGAGACGAGGCCCGAGGGCGAGAAGAGGAGGGCAAAGTGAGGAAGAAGAAACTAACTTCCAAGAAATGGAAAGAAATCGAACCGACATATGAAATGGGGTCATCCAACTCGCTTCAAGGTCTTTGGCGAGAGAATAATCGGGTAGAAGATGAAAGCAGGCTGGACGGGCCGACTGCAAGTCCGTTGACCCAACCTCTTGATGCGGCACATTACTATCCAATCGATCCTCCTGCGAGGAAGCTGCTAGAGCCCCTTTACCTGGGGAGCAAAAAGTTGTTGGTACTTTATTGCGGGTTGAGGGGCAGAGGACCGCGGGCACCTCACCTCCGCCTAGTGAGATCAACTTGTCACTTCAGTGGACTGATATGGATAAGCTCATATGTATGAGAAGACTTGATCACTATGGTTAGAGAAATTTTCATGCTTACCGACACTTGTTTTTTGATGAAGAAGAGGAGATATAGATTGATGATATTCCTTTGGGGGATGATGGACAGGGTTTGACCCTAGGATCGATTGAGAAAACTCTAGCATAGGCCTCCCAGAGCTAGGAGAACATGGTTAATCACCCGAACAACCCTCTTGCTGCCCACGGGGAGGCGACCGACGGGCTTAAATGTCTCTTGGGTTGCTAGGTGGCGCAGGCCTCCCAAAGCAAGGAGAATGTGGTTAATTGCCTGGCTAGCCCTCTTGTTGCCCACAGAGAGGAAACCAACGGGCATAGGATGTCTCTAGGGTCTCTAGCCACCGCCTGAACAAGAAGGAAGACTCCTATGCTCGGATAGATGGGATGCAGAGGGAGGAAGAAATAAAAGAGCTGCTTGAGGAGCTGGCGGCTCTTCTATCAGCGCACGTTCGAGAAACTTGCTTGATGCTCTGAATCCTGGCCGAAGCCGACCGTGTAGATAGGTTTGAATTTGGTGGTGAAGTGTTGCATAAGAAACTAATTCGGTGCTTGAATAAAATTCTGAGTTCATTGTTTTTCGAAATGAAATTTAATTTTTGTAATTATTTCTCTTGAACAATGTGTTGATGTTATGAACTTTTTCAAAATCAAGATACGTTTTGGCAAGGTTTCTATTATCTTGGTAATCGATATATAAGGGCCGAGGTCGATGCTACCCTTTCTGATTTATAGTTTGATTATTTCTCTCGAACTTTTGCTTCTTCCTTTCATTCGAATGGCACAGAAGTATTCGCCCCGACTTTTAAACTCGATTCCAGTGCCATACAAGTCACGGTCTTGTCACCCAAATAGATGGCTTTACTGCATACCACCTGCATCTTTGATGATTATGTTCAGCTTCAGGCCATCGAGGGGTATGACCGAGCAACCAACATGTTTGCTTGATATCTAATCTTTTATAGAGATTAATTCAAATGGGGCTTGCAACTGCCTTTCTACCATGAGTTGCGGTCAATCTTTAATCACTACAGAGTGATTCCAACCCAGATCAAGCTAAACTCGATAATTGTCATCATGACATGCATCATTTACTATCGTCAAACTGGAGTCCCATGGTTGATGAAGCTTTTCACCTACGCTTTCTCATTTAGAGTTGACCCGGATGGTTACGTCCAGTTTCGTTTGGCCGAGAAGTTTCAATAGCTTGATCTCAAAAATAAGATCAAAGACTAGAAACTCCATTTCTTCCTTGATTCTCCCCCCAATGGTTGAGGAATCTATTTGGGTGTCAGGACTGTGACTTGTATGGCATTGGAATCGACTTGAAGAGTCAGGGCAAATACTTCGGTGCCATTCGAATGAAAGGTAGAATTGTCCATCCATCAGTACACCGAGGCGATGGTTGTGAATCGGGCCTTGCAAGCTGCTAGATTCAATATGATGACTACAACAATGTGGACAAATTCGGACACCCAAGAGGCCAGGAGAGAGGCAGACAAAGCCATCCATGTCTCTCGGAAGAAGCCACAAGGGAATGGTGCCCAGCCAAAAGTTGCGGCAGTGGCAAGCCAAGGGGTACCAATCACCCATGCTAGCGAAAGGACCAAAGGTGCGAACTTCATATACTCTATTTTGAGAGCTCAGTTGTGACCCAAAGAGTTTTAATGGGCGAGCCAATAGTATTTAGGAGAAAGGCTAAGACTTCTTTGATGGGTGTAGGTTCGGCTTAGAAGCAACGCCAGGAAGCCGAAAAAACCTCGAGCATTCTGGTGAGTGATGTTGAGGAGGATTCATCGGAGGAGAAGCTGGATACAGAGCCAACGACCCCTCGACCTACTACCAAAAGTTACTTAGCATTAGCGGAAAGAGAGGAAGCCAACAAAACTTCCTCGGTGGCTCAATCTAAGCCCGACCTAGCGCCACTTCCAAAGATGAAAGTCGTCGTAGGAAGTGAAAGGCTTCGGCATGTGATTCTAGCACCTCACTTCTTTCCCCTCCTAGAGAAGAATGGGAGTCTCCTCTATTGTTAGGTTCCCAGGCAAAGGAAGATGTTGAAGGTTTATACCACCAAGGATAATTGGTTCGCTCCCATCAACATGAGGCGAGATTGGTATTCAGATTCTTTGGCGACCTCTATGTCTCCACCATCAGGGACGTCCATTGGTCCCGGGATTTGAAGCGTACCTTCGCGATCATAGCTTCCAACCTTATGACAGTCGGTTGACATATATCAACTGATTGCATTTAAGGCTTCACATTTCCAATTTGCGCAACTAATAGCATCTGCCAGTAAGACTTTCAAAGTTTAGAAGAGGGCTAAAAACATGGAGAAGCGAGCAACACAACAAAGATTGGGTGAAGGACGCTAAAAGGAGGGTATAGATAGCAGAGAAGCGGTTGGAGAACGTCGAGGCGAAATTGCACATCGTGTCTAAGTTGTCATTTTCCATCCAAAAAGGGGATAAGGCTTTGAAGGATAAAATTGTGGTGATGAGGACAGAAGAAGAGTTCCTAGATGGCCAAGCTAAGCATCTTCGCCTCAAAAACAACTAGCGACCGACTAAGTTGATGGACCCGAAGTGCTTATCCAATGCTCCGATTTGGATGAGTTTGTCGAGCTTCTTTCTGTCGGGGCTACAGTAGCTAAAGAGGAGGACAGGGGGGAGGNGTTTCTTTTGCTCGATTGTGAATTATAGAAAAAACTTTGCAAAGACAAATTTTGTAATGCTTATTCTTGGAATAAAATGAAACTTTTTGACCGACTTTTAACAGTATAATTTGCCTTTTTACCTTTTTGTTTTTTTTTACGCATGTTGAACGTTTGTGATGGTAGATCACTCGATATCTTTAGAAAAGATTCTCTTTTGTTTCTAATGTGATACCACTTGGCTTAGGTCTTACACTTCCTATGTCTTTGTTGCCTGCTCGGGTCTTCGTCTTAGACAAAGACGAACCTCACATTTCGTTAGGCATATTAAGCAAATCTTTTCGCAGCCTTCGTGAGGGTAATCATATTTTGATTTTCTCGCCACCCACAACAGATTTTATTGTTAATGGGTAGGAAACCATCTCAAAAGTTTGACCTGAGCCAAGCTAGGGGACATATTTTTTGAATAATGTCAATAGGACGTTTTACGTAGCAGTCGGTCATTTTTGGGTCTGTTTTACAGATGAAATGTCTTTCATCATTGTCAATTTTTTGTTACTTTTTATCAATCGGACGTCTTGTGTCGCATTCGATTTTATCGCTTCGGCTCAAGTTCCCTGAGCGTGGCTGGGTATTGATTCGCATGCACTCTTTGAGTTCCTCGAGTGTCATTTGAACCTAGGATTACACACAAAATTAGCTGAGTCATGTCTTTAATATTTACTTGTGTAAATGTACAAAGATTGGAGCCAAAATGCCTTCATTTTTTTTACTCAGTATGTTATAAGAAATTTTCTTAGGAAAATACTTATTTAGGTCGTCTTCGTTTCATGTCCACGGGACTTCCTTTCCCGTGTATGTCTTCAGCTTGTATGCTTCGAGGGAGACTCTTTAGTCAATGATGAAAGAACCAGCCCATGTATGATCTAGCTTTCCAACCACTTATCCTCGTGCATTTGGGTCATCTTTCTTTAGCGCAAGATTCCATGTAGAGAAGCTCTTCTCTCAGACATGTTTGTTGTAGTATCAAGTCGTTATTTGCTTCACCTCTTCCTGTCAAAGAGTTAAGTTGGCCCTCTTTTCTTCAGCAAGATTGAGCGCGAGCATCACACCTTCATCGTTTGCTTCTTGCCACTTAGTTAGGTTCTCTTCATCAAACAATGATGATGTCGTGACCCTCTGATTGTGGTGATTATATTCAACCGACAGCATAACTTCCATCCTGTGTGATAACATGACTGTGTCCGTCCGATCATTGTAGATGGAATTGTTCAGACTGCCCATGGACTGATGGAAAGATTTCAGCCCAATTGCCCTTTGCTCCTTCACCTTTTTTCCTCCGCTGTTTCAAAATAATTTTGTTGGTAGCCTTGGCCTGCCCATTCATCCGAAGATGATGTACTGATTCAAACTTCAGGCTACTCCCTTTGCTTCGACAAAAGTCCCTTAATCCTTGGCGACAAATAAACTTGTCCGAATGAAGTTTAAAAAAACTTTCGTGGTAATCCGAGCGAGCGCTATAGCTTTGATCCACTTGGAGAAAAAATCTACAACAACAAGAAGAAACTTGAGCTAACCTCGCATTTCTAATCCTCAAACAACGAAAGGCCAAGGACTGGCAATCGTCTGAAGCTTGTGAGCTGACTCGTGTTGCAGTGGTGTGTACTTCTACCATTCTTCCCATTATCTAGAGAACACTTCAACATCTTTCTATAGTGTCGGCCAGAAGTAGTCTTGTTGTTGTACTCTGAGCACCAAAACTTTTCCTCTTGAGTGGGTTCCGCATTCCCCATATTATATATCTCAGATGACAACTTACGTCTCGTCTTCTCTAATGCACATTGGGTATAACGAAATAACTGACCTTTGGAAAACCTTTACATCGATCGGGAGATACTATGCAATCTTAATCTTGAACTTTCTCGGGTCGACGTCTTCTAATACCATCCCGATTTCGAGGTATTGCATGTAGTGACCCATTCAATTTTTTGGTTCTCCAATCTCCACTTCCATTGTTTTTATTCTTCAATGGTCGGCCAGTCGGCCAAACCAATATTTAGAGTATCCCCTCTCAAAAGCTGATACACTTGGATAGAAAGTCAGCTGTTTGGTTCTCCTCTTGAGAGATGTGCTCGATTTTAAAATATTCAAAGTTCTCGATCTCAGTTATTGCTTGGTTCAATTATCTGATCACATGTCATCTCTGACTTGATTCACCAACACTTGTGAGTCAAATTTCACTAAGAGAAACCGAGCACTTATCTCATAAGAAAGCCGCTGCTCGACAATTAAGGCTTCATATTTGGTCTGATTGTTGGTTACTTCAATCGAGTAGTAAACATGCTCCCCAATCCAAATGGTCATGGTGAAACTGAATCCTGCCCCTAGTTGGCTTGAAGCTTAGTCAACATACAACATCCAGATCTGACTTTCGGTTGATGTTCCTTCGCTTGATTTGCTTCGTTCAGAGAAGTCTGCCAATAAATCGACTATGACCCGCGTTTAGTGCGGTCCTAGATTCATAGAAGATATCAAACGTGTTGAGCTACGCCACCCACTTGAGAAGCTAACCAAAGTGTTATAGTCAAGTAATGATGGATTTGAGTATTTGAGTTGGTGATTGGTGATAATACGAATAAGTTGCGTTCAGAAGTATGACACAATCTGCGAGCGAATACAAAAAGAACAAAAATTAATTTTTCCGCGATTGGGTACCTGAGTTCGCCACCTCGAAGGACTAGACTGTCTTAGTAAACTAAGAAGTATTTCTCGAGCCCCTGTCTAACTAGAACCGAGCTGATGGCCTCAAGTCCGACTTGGGGCTCTGGAGGGGTGGTGGAGATGCATTTAAATTTATTATGTGTTGTTCGATCATTTTACTTTTAACAAGCGCACATCATTTACATACATTTTAATATATATGTTTTTTAAATATTACATTCATTAACCAATGGTAATTAGCACCAGCATTTTTAACTTTTTGCATTATAGCAAAACACTCCCTCGCTCATTATGAAAGTTGTATTCTCTGCGTCAGTTGAATGCATTTTTATTTTGTGGCATCCGGAGAAGGAATCCAAGATGCTCATTACTGAATGGTTGATGGCTAAGTCCACAAGTGCATCGATTCTTGGCAATAGGTAGCTATTCTTCGGACACGCAGAGTTCAGGTTTTTGAAGTTGACGCATGTCTTCCACTTTTCGTTCACTTTTTTACAAAATCACCAAGTTTGATACCCAAGCCCGATAATGCACCTTCGAACGTATCTTGCCTCTAACAGTTCTTGCACCTCCTCATGGATCGATTTGGTCAAGGTAAGAGCCGAAGGCCTCATCTTCTGTTTCATTAGTCAGACGTCAAATATGACATTCAATCAGTGGCAAGAAATGTCGATTGGTGTCCCAAGCGTTTCTGCACCTGACCTAGTGAAAATACCTCGCTGCTTCCAAAGGGGCCTAAATCAGCAAATCTTTCGATCCCGCGTCAAAAGTTTCACTTATCAAAAAAGACTTACCCTGTTCGCCTTAGATCACGGGAATTTCAAGAGTGTTCTTACTGGTTTAAAGGCCCCTTTCAGTTAGGTTAGATAGCCCTTCCACACTTCCAACCACCACAAGGTAGCAAGTCTGAAACTGCTTCAGGTTATCCTAAATGGTGATGACCTCCATGTCACCCGAAAAATTCACCGCTACGTAGTACGTTGAAGTGACAACTTTGAAATTATTGAGCAGTGGTTGACCTAAAAATTGTGTTATAGGTTGGTGGTGAATCAACTACCAAGTATAACAAGATGTCCTCCATGTTAGTGAGTTGTATTTCCTCTTCTCCCCAGGTGAACTGCAGGGCTATTGTTCCCAAGGCTTTTTCTCTTGCCAAGGAAACCTTAAAGCGGTCTAACAACTATTGTTAGTTGGTCGTTCTTCAGGCCTATCTTGATGTACACTGACTTGAATAGAATATTCAATTTAAGAAAATGTTCAGAGAGCTATCAACATGAACGAGGATACTGCCAATTTGGTAGTTGTCTATCAAGGCGATAATGACTATGACATCATTATAAGGATTTCATTTGAGGGGAAATCTGTGTCAATGAAGGGGTCACATCTCTTCCGACCTAAGCTTTTTGAGGCTGGCCTAGTGAGAAGATTCTCTACCTCCTCCCAATATGGTTGCGACTATACCAATAATTAGAAAGACATGCTCATGGACCGACTCATTCGAGATCTCCTCTACTGGAGCATTCCCTTATCGTTGGGTCACTGCTCCCGGGGCGGCAAACTCATTTAACTTGTTGGCTCGAATTAGCTCCTCGATCATACTTTAGGTGTCGGCAATCCTCCGTATCATGATCATAATCCTGATGGTATGCACAATACTTCCTTGGGTACTGGAGATAGGCTCTAGCCTTCATCGGGGGTGCTTTCTTGAAGCAATTCTACTTTTGAATAACCTCAACCATCTCGACCGTGGATACACTCAACAAGATAGTCTCAAGCACTTCATAGTGCAACAAGGATTGCACATTATACCAAGTCAGTCGTTTGTTAGAGTAACGGGCCTAACTACCATGGTTGTAGGTTTTGTCGGCTCGTGTGTGGTCCCTGGTTGGTCGATCGTTTTCATAGTACAAGGAGTGAAAAGACATGAACAATCCCTTGCTCTCCTCTCATCCCTGAGGTCCTCTTCTGCAAACAAAGGGTCGAACTCTGGAAAAAGCAAGGTTGCTATTGCACTCTTCAGCCGATATGTAATTGTTGGCCAACTCTAGCAACTCCGCTAGGGTCTTCGATCGCTGCAAACCAGAAGAGCACATCGAAACGACCCTTCCTTCAGCTCTTGGTCAAGGGCGGTGCGTGCTACTGTGGTTTTCAGATTTCACACTTCCAACATCTCTTTAAGAAATCGAGTAATGAACGAGCAAAGACTCATTTTGCCCGTCATATCTACAAGAGGGCTTGTGAACTCTTTTGGGCGTTCTGGACACTGACAAATTGTGCCACAAACATCTTTTTGAAATTAGTGAATGAGGTGATCATCCTTGAGATAGCAATTCATCGAACCATTTGAGCGTCTACTCTCATCCTGGTGAAGAACAGTAGGCATTTTAATGCATTTGTGATCTTCAATAAGCAGACAATCGACTTAAAAGAGACTATGTGACCGGTCAAATCAGTATGATCCTTATTATATTACAAAGTATAAATTTAAAATATCTTTGGGAGTTCAACTTCAGAAATCTGCTGAAAAAATGCATTCTCTGACTAGCAACGCGCCTCGGTACACTCGAACTCTTGTCTATCTATTAGTATTAACCTAGCACTATCGAAGTATTGAGAATCTCCTCCCCTTTCCACAAGCAAGGGTGCCCTTCTGTCGTTAGGTGCCGACCCTTTTACTCAAGAGTTCTGCTTTGTTCCTCGAGCCAATGCCTCCCTAAAGACATCCATAATTTGGTCTTTCGGCTCCTAAATTTGCTCATGTATAAACTCTCTAGTGCACTTCATATTGCAAGTGTCTCTATCAGGATTTCTTTTGTGTTACTCTTTTTTTTGTTTGTAACATGATCTATACTCACCATATATTTTTAGATGTTAAATCATGATTTGTCCATAAATCACGCTCAGTGAATAGAAAAAAAAGGAAGAAGAGAGTAATAGACAGAGAGGGACATGCATAATAATGAACAACAATATGAATGATTTGATTAGTCATTACTCACGAAATGATCCCCTCTTTATAAATGTCCTTGTTTTAATGAGATATTACAGGATATATTTGACATTTCACATGCATAAGCCATCAACTCTGTTTCTTATGACTCAATCGGTTGAAATTGGTAGCTCTTAGTTCAACGAGATCTGTTTGTTTGACTGTGCTAGATCGAGATTTTTAGTCGACCTTTGATGGATGGCATTCCGATCAGTGAGATTTAACTCGATCAGCTTGAAATATTTCTCTAGTCGCCGGCTATTGATCCTCATATGAGAAACTCTTGTCGGCAGAGCAAAACTAAACTATCGGTCAGAGGGTGAATCACTGTAATCTAATATACTGCTCACTCTTTCATAATACGAGATCTTTCGAGATGCTTCGTGTGATTATGTTATGGCCAGTTCTAGGGACTTGTTGAGGAATCTCAAGTGCGCCCGTGAGATAGTTGTTAATGCCAAACTTTTTCCTTAAGCCAATATGTGGCAAGATATAGGTCAAAATCTCTGCTCAGCTCGATTGTCCTTAGTCCTTCTGTTCGGATGGCTTGCACTGTCGACCTCTAATCCCGATTCAGTGGAGTTGTCAATCAAGTAGGTATTTTGGAATTTTCCTAGTGAACTTTTGATCTTCAATCTATAGGCCATTTGATCTTTCGCCTATGGGCAATCTTTAGCCATACTCCTTATCCTTTTATCTATTGGATCTCCCCGAGATTCATAAAGACGAATTTCTGACGTACAGAAATATTTTACAAAATATGAACTCAATATTTAAAATTCATTTTAATCACTCAAGTTCAACAAGCTAGACAAAAATCAATTAATTTTGTTCATTCACAGAACAAAGTAATGATATAAAGTTTTATCAACACATTAATGACACAAAAAAGAAAGAATCCAGAAGAAATAAAAAAAATGACTTCATCAGGAAGGGTAGCATGGTTTGCGGTAGAACAGTCTGTCGGTAAATGAACTTACGAGAAGGTTGAAGCCGATAGAATGTAGAGAGAATGCATTCAGGAAAAATTAATTACAAATACATACCAGGAAGCGAAGAAAAAAAAAAATTTTAGCTTCGCATAGAGTCCCCAAAAAGACGCATCCAATTCTCAGTGCCCGAATCCATAGAATGCTGCTTGTAGAGGAATGGAGATTTTAACATAGGGAGTTCAGATGGATTTTGGGAAGGCTCTTCGTCTCCTACCGTATAAAATAGTAAGTATTGGGAAGAGAGGAAAAAAAAAAAGATAGATGAAGTTCAAAGGTCAGATTACAAATTCATAATTAAGATCAAATTGAAACTTTATTTTATTTGGAAAACTTTTCAAGCCGATTGAAATTTATTGAGCCAAGTAAAAACAATGGGGAAAGATAATGTAGTTATGAAGAGTTAAGAATTTAAGTGATTATACTAACACTCTGTTTGGCGCAGCTGCGCTGCCCCAGAAAGCTATTGCGGGGAAGCTGCTGCGGAAAAATTGGTTGTCTGCTTGGTGCAGCTGTGTGAAAATAATTTTGGGGCAGCTATTTCTGACAAAATGACCATGTTACCCATGTTTGGTAGATTGTTTAAAATAGAATTGTAAGAGCGACATATTTGATACTTCTGAAACTAAATTTCACTTCGAAACAGTTCAAAAATTCATATGTCCAACTAAGGGTCTGTTTGGGGCAGCTGCAGCTTATCCAGCTTATGCTGATAAGCAATTTATCCTGATAATCTGCTGATGAGCAGCTGATCTGGATAAACTGGTTGGTTGTTTGGTTTAAGCGTTTGGATAATATGATGATTCTGCCCCTATTTTGGATAATATGTTTAGCTGTTTGGTTTTTGCGTTTTGTAAATAGCTAATTTACAGATTTTCTTTAGTTAAAAGAACAATCAGTCACGCAGAAATTGTATTTTTTCTCAACAAATGACAATGTATACGTGTTAGATATTTTAGAACTAATTAACCCTTTTCTGACTAATTTGACACACAAACCACCCAAAAATTCCAACATAATATTGATTTATATAGAAAGAACTGTTGAAGACTTCTGTTTACAGTGGTTGCAGTGCTTACAGTGAAAGGGAAAGATAGGAAATTTAGAAATCTATGTAAAGTCTAAACTTCAATTTTTGCTTTACTTTTCATCATTATCAAGCCAAAAATCAATAAATCATTTGAATCATTGAGTATGTAAAGATAAATTATTTGCTACTAGCATTGGCTCAAAAGAGACGATAAGCCAATTTCTGGACATTATATACTAAAAAATAAAATAGAAACAAGCAGGCACAAATTTAAGTGATGGGTGAATGCAAAGTTATGACCTGATATATATATATAAAATTACATGGGTAAAGCGCTACTGAAATTGTTTGATTTTCTAATTATAGTTGAGGATTAGTACATTAAAAGCTATTTTATCATTTACATTACCAAATACTCAATATGAGAAGGGCAATTTGAGAAGACCATCCTTACCTGCTCTCCTTGCTCTCCTTCGCTTCAGCTATTGCTTTTGAGGTGGGGGCTTTGCCTGGCTTTCAGCAAAGGAGCTACGGACGTAGGGCAGAGGAGCGAAGAAGGAAGGGGCTTCACCTGGCTTTTGGTAGAGGAGCGAAGAACATAGGGCAGAGGAGTGACGGATGAACGGGCTTCGCTTGGCTTTCGGCAGAGTAGCGACGGAGGAAGGGACATTGCCTAGCTTTCGGCAGAGGAGCGACGGACGTACGGCAGAGGAGCGACGGAGGTCTTCGCTTGGCTTTCAGTGGGGAGGTAAAAGCTGGGTGCGAAGATTTCGGCGAGTGAGGGCAGGGAGGTAAAAGTTGGAGCAAACGCGGGCCGCAAACGCCAATCGTGGGTATTACCCCGCGTCCGGCTTCTAACCAAACTACGAAACGCCGCTTTAGGATAACCACCCAAAACGTGCAAAACAAACGGTGAGGCGGCGTTTTTGAAAACGTCACAGCATTTATAAGTTGTACCAAACAGACACTAACTTAACTGTGAGTGCAAATAGTGATTAAGAGGAAAGAACCACGATTCATGAAAACTACTGCCAAAATTTCCTAAAAAATAGACTTCTATAATTTATAGCCAATCTCTGAAGCAGAGGAAATGACAATCAAATATTCTTAGTATAAAATGGAATAGTACATCATTTGAATTATGCACTAAAACATACTATCTAATATAAGATTTTAAAAAGAAAAATTAAGAGAGAGCACAACTTCCATAAATTACAAATTACCATATACTTTTAATGCGCCAAATAGTTGTTTAAATTTATAGAAAAGTTATCCTTAGAGGCAACGATTAATCCCAGCTGCAGCAAGGCTAATTAGTACATCATTAAATAGTTGTTTAAATTTATAGAAAAGTTATGCTTAGAGGCAACAATTAATCCCAGCTGCAGCAAGGCTAATTAATCGACACTTCAAATTCCAGGAAAACACCAACCATTCCATTCCCACCACTGATGCAAGGAATGCAAATAAGAACTGCAGTTGATGACAAGGAGAAGTAGACCCCCCATAGCATAATTTAAATAATAATTTTCTTTGATGCTTGGCATTGTGTTCAATCTGCCAGCAAAAACATCAACCATGCCCACCACTGACGCAAGGAATGCAAAGATTACTTGCCCGTACATGGGGGGCCGTCGAAGCTCTTACAAAAATAAACTCAAGCAGAACCACCTCCCATTGAAAACTCTTTTACAAAAATGGGGAAAGCTATTGAAAAAACTGCCACAAACCCATAAACTTGTGATTTTTTTTTGAAAAGTGAAGCGTCAAATATGAATTAACACAGAATATTAGATTAATGCTTCCTTTATCAAGCAGCATTTCAATAAACATCATTCAAATCAAGCAAAATAAAGGATTTCAATACAAATCAGCATTTCACAAATTATCGAGCAAGTTAGAAAATTTTGAAAAATAGAGGAGAAGAAGGATTCAGCACAGAGCATGTTCTAATCCAAGGGCTAACACTTTTCTCTAATAAAAAATGATGGAGAACAACAGTAGAAGCTTGGGAACGATGAAAAAAAAAAACAGAAAGAAATAGAGAGAAGCAAGAACCTTGAAAGTTATCTAGACCAGGTTTCACAGGAGCAGTTCCACTTTCTTCAATCCAACCTTTGAAACACGGTCAATCCTCCCTCTCCCAGAAGGCTTTCTGGTTTGAAGTTTCTTGTGGCACATTTAAGTTCATTAAGAGTTAACTTTCTTAGCTGCATAGCTAAATTAAAGTCCTCACCAACTCTAGAAGTTGATCCTAGAGCGAGGGAGGGAGCGACGGGAAGGGACTGATAGGGATGGAGGGAGCGACGGAGGGACGGACAGGCAGAAAGGGAGCGACGGAGCAAGAAGAGGTGGGGGAAGAGGATACCTGAGTTGAGCGGGACGGAGTCTACAGTGAGGTAGGGCGCAAGCAGCAGTCAAGCAAAGGAGTGCAAGCCGAACGAACGAGGGGTAATGCGTAAAAAGCCGAACGACAAAGTTGTGCCGCAGGATAGATCCCGCGGCCGGCTTTTTACCCAAATTACGTCCCGCTGCAAGTGAGACGCCCCGACAAACAACAGAAGTTGGCAGCCTCAGGCCGCCACGTTCCCATGCCGTGGTCCCAAAAAGACCCTAAAATTGACGATGTGAAAAGTTCGGAAGAAGGGCTGTGATTCACAGAAATAAGAGATTTCGTAATGGTAGATTCGTGGAGTAACAGAAAGAGAATTTTCAAGGAAAACAAGGAATGTTCAAAATTAAATGTTTTTAACAAATCAAAATTCCCTCGCCTTGATTCCCTCTGGTTACAGCTGCAACATAATCGAAGCCCAAAACAAGTAAAAGAACAGCAAAGACCCCGCGACTGTTCATAGTTAGGAACAGCTGCAACATAATCCAACAAAGCAGCTCTTCTACGGAACATAGCTAGGAAATTCACAAACCATATAAACATCCAAAGAATTTCAAGTTAAAGCAAAGTTGACAGACATAGCATTACGAACACAAAACATTACATGCAGATTAATTAAACAGAACAAGGATAAATAGTAAGGATACTGCATAAAGCGTTCACGGTCACGACACAGATAACATATAAGTTCAACAGACGCAGACTAAAATAAACACAAGCGAAACTAAGATAGTTCAAGCAAATCAAACTGGGGCTTCCATGACTTAGACGGCAACCACCCACGAACAGGGCTCAGCAAACGATGACCACGAAAGCAGCAATCACAACCCACCACGAAGGCGGAGAACGAGGTGGAGTGTGGACTCCTTCTGGATATTATAGTCCGCAAGGGTGCGACCGTCCTCAAGCTGCTTACCGGCGAAGATAAGCCTCTGCTGGTCCGGTGGAATCCCTTCCTTGTCCTGGATCTTCGCCTTCACGTTGTCAATTGTGTCCGAGCTCTCCACCTCCAAGGTAATAGTTTTTCCAGTAAGAGTTTTCACAAATATCTGCATCCCACCGCGAAGGCGGAGGACTAGGTGAAGAGTGGACTCCTTCTGGATGTTGTAATCGGCCAGAGTGCGCCCATCCTCAAGTTGCTTTCCCGCAAAGATAAGCCTCTGCTGGTCCGGAGGGATGCCCTCCTTGTCTTGGATCTTGGCTTTCACGTTATCGATGGTGTCCGAGCTCTCAACCTCCAAGGTAATGGTCTTCCCAGTAAGAGTCTTCACGAAGATCTGCATCCCTCCCCTCAGACGGAGAACAAGGTGGAGTGTGGACTCCTTCTGGATGTTGTAGTCTGCAAGGGTACGACCATCCTCCAGCTGCTTGCCAGCGAAGATCAACCTTTGCTGATCAGGAGGGATGCCCTCTTTATCCTGAATTTTGGCCTTCACGTTGTCAATGGTGTCTGAGCTTTCAACCTCTAGTGTGATAGTCTTACCGGTGAGAGTCTTCACGAAGATCTGCATCCCACCCCTAAGGCGGAGGACAAGATGGAGAGTGGACTCCTTCTGTATGTTGTAATCAGCAAGGGTGCGACCATCCTCCAGCTGCTTGCCAGCAAAGATCAGTCTCTGTTGATCTGGAGGAATGCCTTCCTTATCCTGGATCTTTGCTTTCACGTTGTCGATGGTGTCAGAGCTTTCCACCTCGAGGGTGATAGTCTTGCCGGTAAGAGTCTTAACAAAGATCTGCATCCCTCCCCGCAGACGGAGAACAAGATGCAGGGTTGACTCCTTTTGAATGTTGTAGTCGGCAAGGGTGCGACCATCCTCAAGCTGCTTGCCAGCAAAAATCAACCTTTGCTGATCCGGTGGGATACCCTCCTTGTCCTGGATTTTGGCCTTAACGTTGTCGATGGTATCAGAGCTTTCCACCTCGAGGGTGATCGTCTTGCCAGTAAGAGTCTTCACGAAGATCTGCATCTGTAACAATAGGATCAAACCTCTGTGAGTTCAACAGAACAAGATTTAACAGATCTAAGAGAAAGTACCAAAGAATCCAACGCAACCAAGTAAAATAAACAAAAAAAAAGCTCAGAAATTAGATGCAAAGTCTGATCAGAGAGCAAAATTATTTAAATAAAAACCTCAATAAATAAGATTTTCTGATAACACCGAAATTCAATAGAGCATGAAGATCTGGGTATAAAAATCAGAAGTAAACGAGGTCTTTTAAGATATAACAAATAAAATAACATCCTAACCAGACAAACAAAAACAAAAAGTAGATCTACTTGGGCCAGATCATTATGTACCACCCCTACAGTTATCTCGATCTAGATAAAACCGTACATAAATATAGATCAAACCTCAATAATATAAAGTTTATACTTCAACAAAACTTAACAGATTCACCATTAAATCGGATGGTCGAAACCAAATAATTAAAACCAGAAAACAACTAACAAAATTAATGAAAACCAAAAGGAAAAAAAATCCAGAAAAAGAAAAAGGAGGAGGTACAGACCTTGAGAGGAACAAGAGTCTGAGAGCTAAAACAAAATTATATCAAAGTGAGCAGCGGACAAGGTGCCCTCCGCCATTTGGGTACTATTTATAGCATTATTGGCCGACCTTCAACCCTAACATTACTCATGCGGTCAGATTACCGTCAAAAGAGTAAGTCCGCTTTAGAAGCGGCATGTCGCCTTGGATTGTTTGGTGACCGGTCATAACGGCAAAATAATTGCGGCGGTATTACGAAACGTCGGTGACGCGATTGTGGGATGAATTTCGGGGAAGGCCAAGCTCGCATGACGCCGTCAAATACGACCGCTAGAATTCTCTAGACTCGTGATCCAAATAATCCAGCGGCGTTTGCGTACATACCACGAAGTGCTATGTATTTACATATTTAAACTTTATTTTTTATTTATATCACATAAGTCCTTAATTGATAATATCATATGAAAAAATTATTATTTTATCCTTCAGAAAATGACATATACATTTACATACATACAATAAATTAAAATCTATGTATTAAATCTATAAAATGAAATAAAAAAATAGAAATTAAGTGATGTATATCTAAATATTTTAAATATTTAATATTAATTTTAAAAAAAATTGACGATTTAAATATTATATAAAAATATCAAAAAAATTATTTAATGTTATAAAAAAAATGTCATTTCAATCTAGGGATATTTACGTATGTAACACAATTATTACTTATTTACATGTCTCATATCTAAACTTTCATATTTACACGACTTACATTGATGACAATAAAATAAGGAGAGAAGATACATACATTTTTATCACTTAAGAAGGTTATACTACATAAGCACTTAAAAAGTTTAAAATGGATAATGCTTGTACTTTTGGAATACCAACTAAATATGAGGTCAATTTATCCAAAAATGATAAAAAAATAAGTGGATATAACTGCTTATAAGAGTTTCGTCGAAGAAGTTTAACCTGCTTGATTTTTTTTATGGACAAATATTCCTTATGCAGTTGGAGTAATCAGTCGTTACAAATAAGTAAGATAATGCTTTGATGAATTAAAGTACATTAAACTATGGATTACTTTACTCTTTTTATAAAAAATATAAAAGTATAAGATATATATATATGATAGCAACTAGGGTGGAGATTTTGATGATAGAAAGAGTACCACCAAATTTATATTTTTTATTTTAGATATTGCCTTCACCTTGGTATCAAAGAAAAATCTTATTGTTACACTTAACTTTTGAAGCTAAATATGTTACAGCTACTTCATGGGTTTGTCATGCATTTTAACTGAGGAATTTATTAAAAGAATTATAATTTCCACAAGAAGTGCTCATTGAGATAGATATTGACAATAAATTATCGCCTGCATTGATAAAAAAAAAACCCATTTTTCATAAAATAAGCATGCACACTGACACCCATTATTACTATAAAAGAGAATATATTCCATGAAAAGAAGTGGAGTTGAAGTACGTGATGTCTCAAAGTCGAGCGATAGATATCTTTACTAAGCCACTAAAGTAGGAAATGTTTGTGAAGTTCCACAATATTCATGGAGTTATAAATCAAGTTTAATTGGGGGAGTTAGAAATAAACTTATTTTATGTTAGAAATAACTTGTTTTGAATAATTAAACTTGTTTTAAAGTTGATTTGATGAAAAGTCGGTGTTATATGAGAAATGTGATGCATATGTGTGTAGAAGATGTGGTAGGTGAAAAATGAATGGTTGATATTTATTTATTTATTGAATAATGTGTGGTGTTGATTAAATCTAAACTTATATAAATGCTATATAATTTTGTGGGTTATGAATCAAATATCTAGAAAGATTTTTTGAGCTTCTAAATTGTGTTTGTGTGAGTTTGAGGGTTATATATATTTTTTTTATTTTGAGTTTATAAAAATTTTAGTTTTTCCAAACATTTTTCTCTTTCCTTTCAAACCAAATCTCTCTAAGTTCTATCATACTTCTTCATATATATTTGAAAGTGTTTAGTGCAAGTTCTTTATTGATGTGATGCTAGAAATTTTGCGACATTGGAGTAGTGGATTATCGTCTTGACATAGTACGAATATTCAACACTCATTCAAAAAATAGAAAACAACTAATAATGACACTAGAAGTTCTTACGTAAAAAGCTCAGAAAGGGAAAAATCATGGAGACTAACCCAACTGAAGAGTTTCTCTATAAAAAATGATTACAGTTGCAATCACTTGTCTCATGGTGGCAAAGAGTTACTAGATTTTTCAAATTACAATGTCAACCGGAGACGACCGATAACGATTGTCGGGGTTCGGTCGATGGTGGTCGACGGTGGTTGGCGTTGATCGAAGACAGTTGGCGATGATCGACGATAGTCGGTGATAGTTGATAGAGATTGGCAGTGGTCGACGGTGGCAGACAGCGGCGGTCGACTGCGGCAAGAGTGGTGCTTGGAATTAAGTCTCATCTCAAAACTTCAAGTTCTTTCTAAAGCTTCAAGCTCTCATTCTTCCGCATGAGAGTGGTGAGGCTTTATTTATCATATTCTGTGTACAATTAATGCAGGAATATGAACCACTTTGATCGAACGGTCCGAAGAGTTTCCATCGACCAAATGATATTTGAGAGACATTTGAGTGCCTTAATAATGTAAAAATTGAGTGAGCTTAGGCTTCTTGGAGTCGTCTTGTCAAGACGCTCGATACGATTATAAACTAGTTAGATTCTACATCTGCTTGAGCTTACAATTGTGTCTAGAAAGCTTTAAAAAATGATTTAATAGCTTGATTGAGGCTCAATTTAGTTGAGATCGGATCAATGTTGTTATCATTTTGTCTGTCTCGTTGAGAAGGTCAACTTGACAATAAGTTCTTTGAAATGAGAGCAATGGATGACTTTTAATCAAAGTTTGAACATTTATTGCTCAAAAGGTTCATTTGAGATCTATGTCATACATCGAGATTTATGTCGGATGATGGAGATTTATTCGTGGTGTGTCATCTATAAATAAACTCCATGAAAGAATTCTCAAAGGCGAAGCTTTTCATCCCTCCCTTTTGCACATTATTTATTTTAAGTAACCAAGTCTAGTTAGTCTTTCTCCAAAAAAAATTTTGATTTAGCATCATTTTATATGTGATGAGTGTTGAAGAACAAGACCAATTTATGGATTGCCTGTTAGATGTGGAGCCCAGTCCGACCCCCGATTCCTCTCACTCAATCATGAAACATCACGATCTTCTGCTACGCGCTCCCGCTTCGATCGCAAAACAGCCGTGACCGTTCCTGCCTGGCGTCGATTTGCGAACCATAGGCGCCAACCACTCCCACCTTCATTTGTTGCGAAGTGAAGCATCCATTCGTTCCTTCTTGTTGATAAAAGGTATTGCGAGTTGGCTCTCCTTTAGTTTTCAGAAGTCACAATGTTCTTCTCCAGTTTTCCTCGGGATAGAGGAAGGCTTCCTCAAAATAGAAGGAAGGAAGGTGCAAGAGGTAGTTCCCTGCAGTGAAGGAAGAAGAAAGATGAAGAAGATTGTTCTCCCTTGGCTTCTTCTTGGTGGCTTGTGGTAGAAGAGAAATTGAGTTTATTTTTCTTGTAAATTTATCTTCGTCGGTGTATCTCAGTGTAAAGTTTCTTCTGTGTATCTCGGTATAGAGAGAGAAGAAAAGAGAGAGAAAAAGAGAGAGCAACGAAATGAGAGATTCCTCTTGTAAGTCGAGGTGATCGACTGGTGTAAATTCCTCAAGTAATAAAATCTTCTACAACTCCGTGGATGTAGGCAAATTGCTAAACCGTGTAAATCTGTGTGTTTCACTGTGGTGTTACTGTTTTCTGATATCTCAACAACAACTGGTATTAGAGCGGTGTTTCGGATCTGAGGAGGAATGATGGCTGCAGGCGAAGTGAAAGTTTCAGGGATCGAGAAGTTTGATGACATAGATTTTGATTATTGGAGAATACAGATAGATGATTATCTCTATGGGAAGAAACTTCGTCTTCCGTTATTGAGGAAAAGACCTGAAAGAATAGATGAGGCTAAATGAAATTTATTGGATCGACAAGTTCTCAAGGTTATTCGATTGACCATGTCGAGGTCCGTTGCACACAACGTAGTCAAGGAAAGGACGACTGCATATCTCATGACAACCCTATCAGATATGTATGAAAAGTCATAGAAGAATAACAAGGTGTACTTGATGAAGAAATTATTCAACTTGAATATGGTGGAAGGTGTTTCTGTTGCTCAACACCTGAATGATTTCAATACTATTACAAATTAAATGTTGTCTGTTGAAATTGATTTTGATGATGAGATATGTGCGTTGATATTGTTGGAATCGTTGTCAAATAGTTGAGAAGTCATGAGGATGTCAGTTAGCAGTTATGCATTTAAATCCAAACTGAAGTGTTATTCGTGATTTGATTTTGGCTGAGGAGGTGCGTAGAAAAAATTCTGCGAGATCGCAAGTACACGTTCGACACTGGATGTTGATTTCAGAGGGAGATGACAAGACAAGAACTCAAATAGAGGGAGATCAAAAATCAAAGTTTGGTCAGCATGCAATCTGCTGGAATTGTGGCAAGGCTGGCCACATAAGGAAGAACTACAAGAATCTCAAGAAGATAGAGAATGATATCGCAAATGTGGTATCTGAAGAAGTACATGATGCACTGTTGCTGACAGTTCATAGTTCTGTTGATGATAAAAGTGAATAGGATAGTGGGTTTGGGGCACCCATTCCTATTGTTCCACGGACAGATGATGAAGAACCAAAGAGCTATGAGGAAATCTTATAAGATGAAAGTTTGAGCAAGTAAGAGTTGGCAGAACTTCCACTAGGGAAGAAGACATTGCACAACAAGTGGGTGTACAAGGTGAAGACTGAGCATGATGTTAGTAAGAGGTACAAGGCTAGATTTGTTGAAAAAGGCTTTCAGCGGAGGCAGGATGTTACCCATGCAGTGGGAGTTGTAAGAAGATACAAGAGCGGCCGAGGAAATAACTTGGAGGTGCAAAGCTATATGGAGCATGCTGATATGTTTATTGAGGGAGTTACTCTTGAGAAATTGAAGTTGTGCACAGCTTCAGTTGGTCTTCTAGAGTGAAGACAGAGGCTTTGTATTGTAGAGGCAGAGGATTCACAGTGGAGGATTCATGGTGGAGCAAATCATTTTGAGGAAGGAGATGTTGTAGTATGTGTACCGATCTCCAAGTGGGAGATTTGTTAGAATTGGAGCCCGGTCCAATCCCAGCTTCCGCTCACCCGATCGCGAAACATCGCGATCTCCCGCTTCGATCGCGAAAGAGTCGCGACCGTTCCCGCCTGGCGTCGATCCGTGAACTATAGGCGCTAACCGCTTCCGTCTTCCTCTATTACGAAGCAAAGCATCCCTTCGTTCCTTCCCGTTCATGATAAAAGGTATTGCGAGGTGGCTCTCATTTAGTTTTTAGAAGTCATTGTGTTCTTCTTCGATTTTCCTCGGGATCGAGGAAGACTTCCTCAGGATAGAAAGAAGGAAAGCGCAAGAGGTAGTTCCTTGCAGTGAAGAAAGAAGAAAGAAGACGAAGATTGTTCTTACTTGACTTTTTCTTGATGGCTTGTGTCAAAAGAGAAATTGTATTTTTTTTCTCTTATAAGTTTATCTTCTTCTGTGTATATCGGTGTAAAGTTTCTTCGGCATATCTTGGTGTAGAGAGAGAAGAAAAGAGAGAGATGAAGAGAGAACAACGAAGTTAGAGCGAGAGATTCTTCTTGTAAGTCGAGATGATTGACTGTTGTAAATTCCTCAACTAGTAAAATCCTCTGCAACTCCGTGGACGTAGGCAATTTGTCGAATCACGTAAATCTTTATGTTCTGCCGTGGTGTTACTGTTTTCTGATTTGTCAACAACACTACCCTGATGATCATAGATATTCTCCACACAAACTGTAAGCTTATTATTACATTAAATTTTATATTTATACAAAATGGAGGATCATCTAAAAAAAAAAAAAATGATTTAGGCTGCCTCGGAGCACTTTTTCTAAACTTCTCTTCCTAACATTGCCTTGCCCTGAGGGCTGCTAATATGGCTCCAGCTCAAACNGACCCGGTTGAGGAATTCAAAGTAGGAAGTACTTGTAATCTCGGCCGTTGACTCCCTATACCTCAATTTTCGGAAGATCTCCTTCAGCCTCTGTTATATTTATGTTAATAAAACACACAAAAAGGAATAATGAGGGTGATTAATATTTAATATTTCAAGAAAAAAGGCTGTGATTCTATTTAAATTAATATATTTTGGTTATTTGTATATGCTATGATTGTAATAACTTGAAAATATGGCAAGACATTTGAAGTTGGGTTTATTGCTGACAAATGTTCATGGTGGTACTGAGGTGGTATTGTGATGAATGTCGCCTCAATATTACCAATACGTATCTATCATGTCTGCACGTGATATTTTTATCGAACATAAACTAATGAGTTCCTCTTATAAAATATATGTTAAGGAGAAGAAATAGTGAAGAAAACAAGAGGGGAAATGGTGAGACATCAGTTGAACTAAATATACTATCAAATAAATAAGTATAATTATGAAAATATTAAACATATGTATTGGTCATATCACTCTTAAGATATTTTGAAACTAGCAATTCTTATTTCACTTCTAACATTAGGCTTACTAAAAGATCTTACCTAAAGCGTTATACTCTTTAGTTCAAAAACTTGATGTCTCATGTACTAATCATAGAGTAATTCTACAAATCCATGCATATTTGATATGTATGCATTTATATATTAATTGTAGGCAAAAAATAGATTGAGAGAAATAATTTTTTTTTCATATTATGGGGTGTATCCGTCACCTTTGCATCTTAATAGACCTAGAAACTGTTTTGGATCATTTTAATTTTTAATTTGTAATTTTGTTATGTTCTGATATTAGATAAAATTTAGTTATACTCTCATTTATTATTTTATTAGGTATATAAATAATAAAGAATTAAGTGGAATGTATATAGATTCCCTATATTATTAAAAAAAAATGCATCTATTAATCTTGATGAAAATTCATCAGTTGTTTTATCGACTTCCAAAGACTTCGGGTTTATTTGAGGTAGTTGTAGTTTATTAAAAAACAATTGTGAAGCTATAAAATAATAATTTGATGCTCAAAAAGCTGCAGTAGCAACTATTTTTTTCCAAGTCAGACGACAGCTAGAAAGCTGCCACCGCACCTAGCTAGAAGTGGTGAGAAAACACAGATTTCATCAGCATCTTTATGAGAAAGTTACCAAAACACAGTTTATCCACATGAACAAAACTGCGGTGTGGCGTCGCATCGCCACCGCACCGCTACCGCACTGTGAGTGTGTGGGAAAATTATTACAAGTAGAAATTTCCGCATGTACTTCTACGACATTGATGAGCTAAAAAAAATACTATTACCTAAGTTACGTAAAAATATTATTACCTAAAAAAATACATAACACAAGCTATTTCTTTTTTATAATTCTCTAAGAAAAAAGAATAGAAATCCCAAACAGGTCATAGATTTTAATATTATCACCTAGATTAAGTAATTGAATTGTTATTATCATTGAGAAGCTAAATATGATTATAAATAGTGTGTAGCATTATTTAAAAGGTTCCAATGTTGCTATCTAGAGCATTAGCATCTGACTAATTGTTCTCCAATAAGATTCAAGCTGAAATTTTAATTAGCAAAAGAGTTCTTATTTGCACTGACTTAAGAGCATATGAAAATTAATTAACTCTGGCTATATATATTAGACATGCAATATTTTATTGAAGACCATGTTTATTAATACATATTTGAGAGGGTTATTAATTGGTGTTTAGTTTTATCGTACTTAAATAATGAATCTCATAAATAAGGAAATAAATGTTGTACAATAAAAATATCCTCGACCGAATCTTCTGTGGGATTTAATGGCTTGGAGCGGAGCTCGCGTTGCTAGAAATACCTCACGAGAATAAATAAATCTACTTGGAGGACGACAAAAGGATAGTACTAGATAGGCCAAAGACCAATCGTGCGGTCGTCCAAGAGCCAACCGACTTATTGGTACACTGACTCGAAGGTTGCTCAAGTAGAGGCTGGTCGATAAGAAGACGACCCAACATATATCCATCAATTAAATGACATGAAACGAATTGATTAGAAGTAGACCGATTAAAGGGGGTTGGGGGTAGAATTATCATTTCACAATAATCCAAGTCTTTTATAAATAGAGAATCATCAAATGTAATAGAGGTGTTAAAATCATATACAAAAACACCTCATCCCCCTTACTATATGTTTCTCTCTCCTTTTAAGGCTTCATGAATTTAGAGGTATAAATGAGTTGAGCCAAGCTTAAACCAACATAGGCTTGAGCTTGAGCTTGACCTTGAGCTTGATTAATTTAATCGAGCTCAAGTTTAAGCTAGCTAGGGATAGAGCTTAAGCCTATGAGTTTGAATAGACTCACATGCCGACTTGTTCATTATAAAAAAGAGATATAAAATTAAGTTAATATAATATAATAATAAAATGACTAATAGAATGAACCATTAAGAGAGAAATAATAAGAAATTACTTTAAATTAATACAAAACATTATTTCTTAAATACTTTTATTACTTTAAAAATAAAGTTTACAAATTTAATATATTTTGAGTACATTTTATATTAATACTTCCTTAAACAAACCAACTCACGTGCCAATGAGTCAAGTCAGAGCTAGCTTAAACTCAGCTTGTTATCTCATCAAGCTCAGTTCATGAGCCACTTCTTGAGCCTAGCACAAGCCAGCTTGCGCATCAGCCAAACTCATTCACAGCTCTAGCTGATGCAATTCATGGACAAATCTCTGTCAACCAAACATATTTTCGATTTATTTGATTGAAGGGGTGGGACATGCATGAACAATCAGGTCATATCCACTTATAAAGTAGAAGAGAATCCAAGTAAAAGTACGTACAACTAATAGAATACTAACGTTCCTTCAAAGTTAATATACATGCAGTGTATAAAAAAAGGAGCCGTTCACATGTAAAAAAAAGAAAAGAAAGGAAAATAACAGCAATAAAAAAATATGCAGTAAAGTCGTCGTAATTGATACCTTTTGCGCGACGTCTTCGTCGTCGTAATACACGGCAAATTCGATGGAATAGGAGACATCATCGTTTAATTTATGCTGCGAGGTATTTCTTTTCTGCAGATCAATGAATCCTTCAAGGTAGTCTACCTCCCCCCAATGAATCAGAAACTCTTGATCTTTCCTGAACCCTTCGAAGTCTTTGTAGGATTTTACGACCCATTTCACCTTTGAATAAAATAATTTATAGAAGCAATCATTTGCTGAAAAAAAATATGATATTTTCTTAAATTATTTAGCTTGAATGATGAGTTTATATATGAACCATTTTCGGTGCAGGCTGTAATATGATTCTTGCTCTTGTTATGATCCCNGGTTGCTGAAAAAATATGATATTTTCTTAGATTATTTAGCATGAATGATGAGTTTATATATGAACCATTTTCGGTGCAGGCTGTAATATGATTCTTGCTCTTGTTATGATCCCAAGCTGTCCAAATCCTCCCAATACGCCATAGTAAAGTTCTGAATCTTTCTCTTCAGAGCATGTTACGAGCTCTCCTTTGCCTGTGTGAATAAAATATTTTCAGCTTTCGATATTCCATGCATGCATCTAGAGATTTTTTTTATTGGATTTAGGATCTGGGACAGCTTCAGCTGTTTGAAGAAGTAGCTACGAAATTGTTAAAGGAGAAGCTGAAGTTCAAAATGTTGCGGTGGCTTGTACAAATATTTTTTTTAAAAAAAAGTCATATCATAACTTTCTAGCAACCAACGCAGTTAGCAATGTCTCGTGGGAAAAAACGATTTTCTGCTGCAGTTTTTTGAGAATGCTGATAAAACACAATTTTGTTAAACATTAAAAATTACGATAAGGTACNTTGAAGAAGTAGCTACGAAGATGCTAAAGAAGAAGCTGATGTTCAAAATATTGCGGTGGCTAGCACAATTTTTTTTTAAGAAAAAGTCATATCATAACTTTCTAGCAACCAACACAGGTAGTCGGGTCTCGTGGGAAAAAAACGACTTTCTGCTGCAGTTTTTTGAGAATGCTGATAAAACACAATTTTGTTAAACATTAAAAATTACGATAAGGTACCGAATTGTCTTCGCACAGCCGCCCCAAACAAACCCTTACTCTTTTTATATAATAAAATTAAGTTATTATTTAATTTTTCAATATGGCAAACATTATTCTCTTTGCAAAACAAATTATTTATGCCTTGCATGCAGCTAGTAATGATTTGTTATCTATCCTAATTANATTACCGAATTGTCTTCGCACAGCCGTCCCAAATAAACTCTTACTCTTTTTATATAATAAAATTAAGTTATTATTTAATTTTTCAATATGACAAACATTATTTTCTNATGAAGAAGTAACTACGAAGTTGCTAAAGAATTAGTTGATGTTCAAAATGTTACGGTGGGTTGTACAAATTTTTTTTTTTAAAAAAAGTCATATCATAACTTTCTAGCAACCAACTCAGGTAGTAAGATCTCGTGGAAAAAAAACGACTTTCAGCTGCAGTTTTTTGAGAATGCTGATAAAATACAATTTTGTTAAACATTAAAAATTGTGATAAGGTACTGAATTGTCTTCGCACAGCCGCCCCAAACAAACTCTTACTCTTTTTATATAATAAAATTAAGTTATTATTTAATTTTTCAATATGACAAACGTTATTCTCTTTGCAAAACAAATTATTTATGCCTTGCATGCAGCTAGTAATGATTTGTTATCTATCCTAATTANCCTGAAAAAATATGATATTTTCTTAAGTTATTTAGCATGAATGATAAGTCTATATATGAACCATTTTCGGTGCGGGCTGTAACATGATTCTTGCTCTTGTTATGATTCCAAGCTGTCCAAATCCTCCCAATACGCCATAGAAAAGTTCTGAATCTTTCTCTTCAGAGCATGTTACGAACTCTCCTTTGCCTGCGTGAATAAAATATTTTCAGCTTTTGATATTCCATGCATGCATCTAGAGATTTTTTTATTGGATTTAGGATCTGGGACAGATTCAGCTGTTTGAAGAAGTAACTACGAAGTTGCTAAAGAAGAAGCTGATGTTCAAAATGTTGTGGTGGCTGGTACAAATTTTTTTTTAAAAAAAGTCATGTCATAAATTTCTAGCAATCAACGCAAGTAGTCAGATCTCGTGGGAAAAAAATGGTTTTCTGCTACAGTTTTTTGAGAATGCAGATAAAACAAAATTTTATTAAACATTAAAAACTGCGATATGGTACCGAATTGTATTCGCACAGCTGCCCCAGACAAACTCTTACTCTTTTTATATAATAAAATTAAGTTATTATTTAATTTTTCAATATGACAAACATTATTCCCTTTGCAAAACAAATTATTTATGCCTTGCATGCAGCTAGTAATGATTTGTTATCTATCCTAATTAGCACAAAGCTAATTTGATCATGATGCCTCTCAAGGATATTATTATAGTTAATTTGATCATGATGTCTCAATGAAAGAATTTATTGTCATAAACCTGCTATATATATATATATATATATATATTCCTTAAATTATGTCCAAAAATAAAATTTGAGCAAAATTCCTTAAATACAGTTAGCTGGCTAACAAAGTATCTCATAGAGAATTAAAAAATAGAATAAGATAAAACTTTTAAGAAGAAATATCAAGTTCCTTACCTGTGATCACATCCAACTCCAAAACATTTGAAATCTGAGGTCCATACTTGAATGACTGGCCACTGATANGCTTGATTAATTTTATCGAGTTCAAGTTTAAGCTAGCTAGAGATAGAGCTTAAGCCTATGAGTTTGAGTAGGCTCACAGGCCGACTTGTTCATTATAAAAAAGAGAAATAAAATTAAGTTAATATAATATTATAATAAAATGACTAATAGAATGAACCATTAAGAGAGAAATAATAAGAAATTACTTAAAATTAATACAACACATTATTTCTTAAATACTTTTATTACTATAAAAATAAAGTTTACAAATTTAATATATTTTGAGTACATTTTATATTAATATTTTCTTAAACAAACCAACTCACGTGCTAATGAGTCAATTCAGAGCTAGCTTAAACTTAGCTTGTTAGCTCATCAAGCTCAGTTCATGAGCCACTTCTTCGCCTAGCACAAACCAGCTTGCGCATCGGCCAGACTCATTCACAGCTCTAGCTTCATATCTTGGATGCAATTCATGGACAAATCTCGGTCCACCAAACATATTTTCAAATTATTTGATTGAAAGGGTGGGACATGCATGAACAATCAGGTCATATCCACTTGTAAAGTAGAAGAGAATCCAAGTAAAAGTACGTACAACTAATAGAATACTAACGTTCCTTCAAAGTTAATATACATGCAGTGTATAAAAAAAGGAGCCGTTCACATGTAAAAAAAAGAAAATAACAGCAATAAAAAAATATGCAGTAAAGTCGTCGTAATTGATACCTTTTGCGCGACGTCTTCGTCGTCGTAATACACGGCAAATTCGATGGAATAGGAGACATCATCGTTTAATTTATGCTGCGAGGTATTTCTTTTCTGCAGATCAATGAATCCTTCAAGGTAGTCTACCTCCCCCCAATGAATCAGAAACTCTTGATCTTTCCTGAACCCTTCGAAGTCTTTGTAGGATTTTACGACCCATTTCACCTTTGAATAAAATAATNGAGTTCTTGGAACGAAGACGTTAAGCCATGGATGAGGCACCTCCCACAGCCCTTCCTTCCTTAGCTCCAGCTCCGACTTCCTTACCCGGTTGAGGAATTCAAAGTAGGAAGTACTTGTAATCTCGGCCGTTGATTCCCTATACCTCAATTTTCGGAAGATCTCCTTCAGTCTCTGTTAAATTTATGTTAATAAAACACACAAAAAGGAATAATGAGGGTGATTAATATTTAATATTTCAAGAAAAAAGGCTGTGATTCTATTTAAATTAATATGAAGAATAGTTATTTGTATTTAGTCATGATTGATTTGATGCTTTTGCCAAACATTGGCAAGGTGGTGTGCATGACCTTGTCTGCAAACCATTCTTTATTGTAGTGTACAATTGATAAGGTGGTATGATGGTGATGGCTGCAGTGGCTAAAGATATGAAGGCTTTCTCAAGTGAGTGCACTATAAACTAAGGTGAAAGAATTCATTACCAAAGAGGAAAGAAAGAAAAATGAAAGGAAAAATAGAAGAAATAAAATGAAGGAAGAAACAGAAGTAGATTAATGAGAAAGTTAAATTAAAAATGTGTGAAATCATTTTCTATTTTGTTAATGTTTATGTGAGGACAACATCTAGGTTCATATTGACATTTGGAGTATTTATTATGATATTGCTATAATTTTTATAGCTTAATATAAAAATTTATATTTTTAACAAATTTAAGTTTAAATTTTTTTTATAAAAATTATTATATTTTGGTTATTTGTATATGCTATGATTGTAATAACTTGAAAATATGGCAAGACATTTGAAGTTGGGTTTATTGCTGATAAATGTTAATGGTGGTACTGAGGTGGTATTGTGATGAATGTCGCCTCAATACTACAAATACGTACCTATCATGCCTGCACGTAATATTTTTTATCAAACTTAGACTAATGAGTTCCTCTTATTAAATATATGTTAAGGAGAAGAAATAGTGAAAAAAACAAGAGGGGAAATGGTGAGACATCAGTTGAACTAAATATACTATTAAATAAATAATTATTATTATGAAAATATTAAACATATGTATTGGTCATATCACTCTTAACATATTTTGAAACTAGCAATTCTTATTTCACTTCTAACATTAGGCTTACTAAAAGGTCTTGCCTAAAGCTTTATACTCTTTAGTTTTTAAACTTGATGTTTCATGTACTAATTATAGAGTAATTCTACAAATTCATGCATATTTAATATGTATGCATTTATATATTAATTGTAGACCCCCTTAGTAAGAAATATGTGATAGTTTTATATAAAAAAAAAAGATAGATTGAGAGAAATATTTTTTTTTCATATTGTGGGGTGTATCCTTCACCTTTGCATCTTAATAGACCTAGGAACTGTTTTAGATCATTTTAAATTTTAATTTGTAATTTTGCTATGTTCTGATATTAAATAAAAATTAGTTATACTCTCATATATTATTTTATTAGGTATATAAATAATAAAGAATGTATATAGATTGCCTATCTTATTTTAAAAAAAAAACATCTATTAATCTTGATGAAAATTCATCAGTTGTTTTATCGACTTCCAAAGACTTCAGGTTTATTTGAGATAGTTTTAGTTTATTAAAAAGCAAATGTAAAGCTATAAAATAATAATATGATGCTCAAAAAGTTGCATTAGCAACTAATTTTTTTCAAGTCAGACTATAGCTAGAAAATTGTTACTGTACCTAGCTAGAAGTGGTGAGAAAACACAAATTTCATCAACATCTTTTTGAGAAAGTTACCAAAACACTGTTTATCCACATGAACAAAACTGCGGTGTGGTGTCGCACCGCCACCGCACCGCTACCGCACTGTGAGTGTGTGGGAAAATTATTACAAGTAGAAATTTCCGCATGTACATCTACGACATTGATGAGCTAAAAAAAATACTATTACCTAAGTTACGTAAAAATGTTATTACCTAAAAAAATACATAACACAAGCTATTTCTTTTTTATAACTCTCTAAGAAAAAGAATAGAAATCCCAAACAGGTCATAGATTTTAATATTATCACCTAGATTAAGTAATTGAATTGTTATTATCATTGAGAAGCTAAATATGATTATAAATAGTGTGTAGCATTATTTAAAAGGTTCCAATGTTGCTATCTAGAGCATTAGCATATGACTAATTGTTCTCCAATAAGATTCAAGCTGAAATTTTAATTAGCATAAGAGTTCTTATTTGCACTGACTTAAGAACATATGAAAATTAATTAACTCAGGCTATATATATTAGACATGCAATATTTTATTGAAGACCATGTTTATTAATACATACTTAAATAATGAATCTCATAAATAAGGAACTAAATATTGTACGATAAAAATATCTTCGACCGAATCTTCTGTGGGATTTAATGGCTTAGAGCGGAGCTCGCGTTGCTAGAAATACCTCACGAGAATAAATAAATCTACATGGAGGATGACAAAAGGATAGTACTAAAAGGGCCAAAGACCAATCGAGCGGTCGTCCAAGAGCCAACCGACTCATTGGTACACTGACTCGAAGGTTGCTCAAGTAGAGGCTGGTCGATAAGAAGACAACCCAACATATATCCATCAATTAAATGACATGAAGCGAATTGATTAGAAGTAGACCGATTAAAGGGGGTTGGGGGTAGAATTATCATTTCACAATAATCCGAGTCTTNGCATTTTTATTGCATCCCATCACCATGAAAGTAAGTCCATGTTGATGAGGAGTGGGGCCTGGAAGGGCACCCGCAGCTCCAAGGAAGTTGGGCAAGCATAAGAAATATTTCAGATGTGGTGCACGAGAGTCTGAATGGTGTGCCCGCACATGTAGAGAAAGTGTGCAGCGCGATCACACCAAGGCCAGTGGCGCCCCCGTGGCTTCTGTCGGGCACCTTGGCACCGACTGCAGATGACGCGGCATTCCCCTGCCAAAGATTGGTGCGGGCGTGACGGGTGCAATTACTCTCCCATTTCTGTCTAAAACCTCCGTTCTAGCGACAAAGAAGAGAACTCTAGCGCGTGTGGTTTGACGTAGATGTAATATGTGATAATTTTTCCTTATGTTAATTCATATTTTCTTACATATTTATGATAATACTACACTGGATGAAGATATTTTAATATGTTGTGCAGGTTATAAATGATTAAGCTGGTTTACGAAGGAAAAAAGGTAAATTGGAGAGCCCAAATATCAAAAGAAGAGATTTTGGTTTGGCTCACCTATGCACGAAGCTCAGGCATTAGCGCCCTAGTTTAAAGAAGGTGGTGGCATACCCACGCCACTCCTAAGGCATGCTTGCGCTTGGGCTAGCGCACTCGTGCCTATATACCAGTGCACTCGCGCCCCGCTTTCGCTAAAGATCAGTGCACCCACGCTGGCAGGCACAAGCATTGGTGCGCCCTGCAATCAAAATTCATTTTTAGAAGTTCCTCTTAACTATTTGGATGCCCTAGCCATAAAAGCCACTGTTGGAATGAGTATAACAACTTTTGGACTGTTGGAGGGTGTTCTTCCTCACTTTTAAGGAATCTTATGGGTGCTCTAGGTTTTTTCATGAGGGTTTTCCTGGGAGAAACTTGGGCAATTTCTTTGAGAGATTTGGTAGGGTTTTTTATGTGTCTTGTGTGGGAGGAATAGTGTGAAGAGAGTATCATTGTATGGAGAGGATGGATGATCTTGCGTAGAGTATCTGTTTAATTCTAAATTTTACGTTCCGACACTTATTTTTATTTAATAGTTTCAATTAAATTTTTTTTATTTTTTCATCTGATGTCATTTTAATAGATTTCTTTCATGCTCCTATGATGTAAGGGTGGAATGTTTCTCGTTTGTATTCTGTATGTGTTTTCCCCATAGAAGTTATGTACTCTATACTCTTTTGATGTATGCCATTATTGTGTTAACCTTCAACACGTTTTTTACTTCTGATCTACTCAATTAGAATGTTAAAACACTTGTGATCTAGGAATTCTAAGTGTCGCCTAGTGAAATGAGAGTTTAACACACAATAGTCTAGTGGAATTGACATATTGTAATTAGAAATTACAATCTAGGTAGGGGATCTTAAGAGCCCTAGGAAACGCCGCACGTTTAATTCTCACTTAACAGTAATATGATTTTCAACTGTTCTTATGACCTAGATATAGGCTAAGAAAAAAAATATCCCTAATTAGAAACTATCTCGTATATGAATTCATAGAAAAAAAATGCATAGCGAGAAACTACTACACCTAGCTAATAGACGCATGAGTCTTACTTCCTCGGAAGGACACATTACAACAACAATTATTAAAATCGATGACCTTTCAATCAATCAAAATTTTGAGTAATTGTTCGCGGGTTATTGGCGACATATTCAACTTATAGATATCATATAGCTTAATTTGTAGGTTTTCAATAAACAGTTTTTCTAACGGTCAGTCATTCATATATGACAGTTTAAACCATCAGTTCATACCAACTTATAAACCGACAAACTCAAGTTGTCAGAAAATTCACACGTTAATTCTCACGTGATATTAACTGATGACTATTTGATAATGACTGATGGTTTTGATCGTCAGTTATTACTTTATTTAAAAATGACAATGCATGCATGTTGGAAAGCCTTCGAAACCGGTCTTTAAACACGAACCAACTCCGAAATTTCTCATTTCATTCTCCCCACGTGCTCAGTCTCTAGAAACTCACTATTGCCCCTTTGATCGCATTTTGTCTAGAGTGAACGGTTTCTCAAGTTTTTACAGTCTAATCAAAGATAATCTCGATTCCAATCTTCCACTATTTTTTTAATTAATTTAAAATGTTAGTGTTTTGCATTTTGAGTTTGTGTTTGGTGAAAATTCAAAATTTTAATTTAATTTTCTACGTTTTATATGAAGTATTTGATCGATACATGCTCTATTGGATTGTTTCACATCTAAAACCTAATTTTTAGAGTTAAATTTGTATACTTAGCACACAAAAATTTTTTTTTGATGCCATTTACTAGTATAGCACCTAAAACATTGCTTTTTTACAAATCTCTCACTTAAAAAAAATTCAAACATTTTTGAGTTTGAGCTCTTCTCTCCGTCAGCTGTTAAAATCTCTCATATAAAAAGTTGTTACATATAGTTAGAGCTAGCATGCATAAATATCAAACTAGTTTTGCTCGTGAATTACCTGGGTCACACGGAGTGTGTCATCGAACCACGACAACTTCAAGTCCCTTTTATGGGTGCACTCTTATACGTCGGTAGCTGAGGGCTCTCATCCCAAAATCACAGTCTATCAACGTAATAAAATAATTAGAATATATGTTTAATATATAATAAAATTTAAGTTAGAAATGGAATCTTAATAACCTCCGATTGTGTTCTGTGTTTAGGAGCGCCTCACCATTGTGTTTGAAGGGTCTTATGCCTCCACAGTCCAAGTGTCGGTTCTGCTTTGCATGCTTCCTCTTCTTTTGGTACTCCGAGAAATCCCATATTATGAGCAACGACGCAAAAAATAACCTCTCTGAACCATAAGGGACACTGCCACAATTTATGAATATTGTCGAACATGCCCCGTTGGCGGTTGTTGCCCTTACACTCGAAGTTGACCCGAATGTGTGCTTCTTACTCAGAATGTCAGAAGAATTGCTTCTGTAAAATTACAGGGATTGTGTTAAATTGATAAATATATCAATACAACTTAAGATATTTGTGAACGATATATACTGCAAACTCTTGAAACCAAAGAATAATTGGAGGATCTAGTCAGAATTTGTTCTTCAGACGTATCACTAGAGTCACACTCATCACCTAGAGTAATTTCTTCTTGTTCGCTACTAGTTTCCTCTAGATTGAGCTCTTCATACATATGATCAAGTTAAAAATATAAATCTGACATTTTAGTTTCTTGACGAGTGGGTTCAATTTTATTATGAATATCAATGGTGGCTCTAGGTTTACTCGATATGACAACCATCCAATTAACTTTATCTCTTTCTTTGTGGAGATATCAAAGATAATAAACATGACTCGCCCATCAAGCTAGAATGAAAAATTCAAATTTAGCAAACCTTATGTTTACTTTCATTTCTACCAGACTATTTCGCCGGTTTACCCTATTCCATGATTAGGAACAAGATCGAACCAAGCACAGTTGAATAGGAAATCACTTCTTCAAGAATCTCATAATAGTCTATCAAGCTGTCCAATTTAACATTTATTTTAGCATAAACACCCTAAATTACAAGTCTTTTTTTCTTTCATACCAGAATCTCGTATAAAACATGCACTCATTCACATAGTAAATTTGCTAGATTTCTAGGACTCGATAGGTCCTCAAGCAAGATCTATCAGGTCATGATTTGTTACTCCATTTTTCCAATCATGAATCTATTAAAACATAACAAATCATGTGTTAATGAAATTCATGTCATATGAGAAACAATTTTTTTTAATTTTAACTCACATGCATTGTAAATCATTGAGGAAAATTTTTCTTGATATCTTTGATGTGTCATCATCTTCAATTGAATTTAACGAATCCATGAATAAATTATTCACAAATTTAAATTTTCTTATATTAGCTCATCATGACATTTTTCACTCGAAAGAGTGAATAATTATAATAAAAATATCTTACTCACTAAAGGGTTGAACTTTGTCACAATTAGGAGAACATAAAGCGTTGTTGCTCGAAGTTCCTAATCATCAAGATATCATGAAGTGTACCTCCCTGATGCTTTACCTAACTGCTGAAAAACAGAAAGTGTTGATGAAAACACCAAACCCAATGATTCTTTCATGGATTTTTCTTCCCTGAAATAGAAGGAACAAAATATTGTAGTCTCCTATAGTAAATATGCTTCACAAATCTTGTGGTCTGGCCTTATTCTTTATAATTTTCTACAGTTTATTCAAAAATCTATAAAACCTAATGTTATTTAGCACAATTTGACGATATTCTTTATAAATGAGCGATTAATTACGCAGACCCAAAGTAATTATCTATTAAACGATACTTTCAACGGTATTTTACTGGTCCTCTAATTAGTATATCGGGGGATAAATGTATAGCAGATACTCCATCGAGTCAAAAAAAAAACTAGGTGAAAATATTCTCTCGAGCTTGTAAAGTGTGACAGGAACGTTTGCTTCTAACTAGCATACACCGTGAAGTTTCAAATGAGTTGCACATAGTTCTTTGAAGAACACACTGATTTTTATCGATGGATTAACAACTTCACTCGACAAACAACTAAATATGGTTTGCATCAAATTTTACTGAAAAATATACCAGTCATGACTTTTTATTCCAAATATTTTTCCCGCACCCACATCAACACAACAACTCAAATTTGAAGTATGCCAACTTAGAGCTCCTTTACCTCCAACATTTTTGTTTGGAATTAATGAAGGGTATAAGAGCACAGTGTCACAGACAAATAATCTCACATCGGCTAGGTGTAGGGCCGAAAAACAGTATTTAAGTCCTTGACTGCCCACCACCCATAAGGGCACTTTTGGGAGGTGACAAGTGGTATCAGAGCAGATTATTGCATGCCAGGTGTGTGGACTCTTCATGGTCCAGTGGGACCCTCGGTGGAGCTGATCCGTGACGAGGGTGTCACATGATTGGGTGGAGGAGAATGTCACAGACAAATAGTCTCACATCGGCTAGGTGTAGGGCCGAAAAGCAGTATTTAAGTCCTGGGCTGCCCACCACCCATAAGGGCTCTTTTGGGAGGTGACAACATACTCTCATTTGATCCCTGTTTTATATGCCAATGGGTTCGCGTGTTCTTCCTTGGTGCCCGAGATCTTGCAAATAACTGAACAAAAGTCTTCAGAGGTTCGAAAAAACAGCTCATGCTCTCCGTTGGGAGAGATTGGAACCACTTCAAGACTGACGACCTCATGGTAGTAAAGATAGTCAACATTTGAAGGTGCCCAAAACCATCACCAGGCACATTGTTGATTCTAACCAGGTGACGTTATTATTAGGTTTTGACCGCCCCCAGTAAGCATCCAATGCTGAAAGTTTGAATTTCTTCAGGGGTTCCACTTCAGAGATCTGAAGGAAAAAAATGGTCTTTTTTTGACGTGGCACTTCGGTGTGCCCAAATCTTTGCTTCTCCACTTGTACAGATCCTACGGTGTCTTGATATTGTGATTCATTGGTTCTCCGGTGTCGTTGTTCAGTCTTCAGCCATCATGGGTCGGGATTGCCTCCTACGGTGGGTGCTGCTCTTGGGGGACTTGACTTCCTGCTAGGGCTACGACAACTCTTAGAACCTCTACGATATGACCCGACACCTAATCCATGATCTGAGTCTTCATCTCTTGCATTCCTCACTGCAAACTTCCCTCTATGTCATCTCGTGGGAGTTCTACAATTGGTAGCTTTTCTTTAGCCCCCTTTCCTCTCTTTATGATTACTATGGTCCTCTTCTTGTCGACGACATAACTCCACACTTACCACACCTTTTGGGATGTTAAATCCAAAACTATCCAGAAGATACACCTAAGGAATAAGGCGCTAGGAAGAGAGAGAGAGAGAAACAGAGAGATACAAGCAGAGAAACACACACACACATAGAGAGAGAGAGAGAGAGCAAAGAGAACAAAAACACATTATAGAATATTAAAATCAGTTAACCTTTATTTGTGAAATGAACCCCTATTTATAGGGATGAGGAATGCACAATTACATATTGTACTCTTAGTATACAATGATACGACAAAGATATTTCAGTCAATTCATGAATATTAGGCCGAGAGCCTTGAAAATTCTCGACCGTATAGGGCTGGGGAGATTAGCAACTGATCTAGATAGGGGCGTATAAATTCCCCGACGAATAAAGTTGGGTAGGTTCCCCGCAGGATAGAGTTGGGTAGGCTTTCGATCGGATGGGGCCGGGACCCAAAAAGTTCCTAGCCACTCATGTGCCTGTTAATTTTCTCGCCTCGCTTCATTTTTAGTCGGGCAACTCTTTGTTAGGGGCCCATGTAAACTGTAGATTTGGCTATTTGTTAAGATTTCACTCCCATGTAAATTGGGCAGAGAGTTCCTGCTAGCTATATTGGGGGTCGAACGATTCGCTCTGTTTATTCAACCAGAGCATATGAAGGTGCTTGATTTACCCATGTGGGTCTTATGTTGGCATGTTGATTTCTAAGAAGGTGATCGAGCTTATCTGGGGAATGCTTTCCTCCCAGTCTTATGAAAGCCGACCTACGAGGCATGGGGTAGTGGATTACCTGTTATTGTGAGAGATTTATAGATATACCAGTTAATGTGGTATATATATAAATCAAACAAGAGAACGATCGACGAAGTGAAAAATAGAACGAGAAAAATCACACCAGAAAAGAACAACACAGCGGAACACACAGATTTACGTGATTCGGCAAATTTCTTACGTCCACGGAGTTGCAGAGGATTTTACTACTTCAAGAATTTACATCAGTTGATCACCTTGACTTACAAGAGGAATCTCTCACTCTCACTTCGTTGCTCTCTCTTATTCTTTCTCTGTTCTTCTCTCTCTACACCGAGATACAGAAGAAACTCTACACCGAGATACACCGAAGAAGACAAACTTACAAGATAAATAAATCCAATTTCTCTTCTGCCACAAGCCACCAAGAAGAAGCCTAGGTAGAACAATCTTCTTCTTCTTCTTTCTTCTTCCTTCTGTCGCAAGGAACTACTCCTCCTTGCACTTCTCTTCCTCTGCTCCGAGGAAACCTCCTCAATCCAGAGGAAACTGAAGAAGAACTCAAAGCGTGACTACAAAACCCAAGGAGAGTCATTCAAAGTCTTTTATCACGAACATGAGGAAGCGAAGTGGTTATTTATGAAGAGGTATGACTTTCCAAAGCAAGATAACTGCCCAAGCATTGTGAACTGGGCTCCACCGTTTATAACATTACCACCGGCAGGTTTTCACGACGCCACATTTCTTTCTTCGCTAGATGTGGGATAGGCTCAAGACATGTATGCATATATGTCTGTATGTATGTATGTTCACATAAACCAAGTTAGCCCAAGTGTAATATCATTGATCCCATCTCATTTCGATCATATTAATTCGAGCTCTACTGCTGATCCAATTTCTGTCCAATCCCGTTACCAAAATTTAAAACAATCGCTTTCAAATATTACATCGTTTGTTCCTCGCCAAACCCAGCTACTTATTTGAGAATCCTAGTTTCGTGCGACCGATACGAAATTTCATCGCAAAAGTCCGCCTTGGAAAGCTACCCAACACGCAAGGACCAGTTGTTGAGATACGGGATTGGAATTGCTGTTTAGTTTGAACTCTGCGCTTCTTCCGTCCTCCTCACCATCTCACGTCTTCCTCTACATTGAACGTAGAATTAACTTCTTCTCATATTTGTTTTAACATTGCATTAGCATTCATGCTGTGTGTGTGTGTGTGTGTGTATATATATATATATATATATATATATANATTATATGAGTCATGACGATCCCTCATGCGCCTAATAATTTGAGTACCACTCCATTCGCTCGGAGAGAATCGAACCCCAGACCAGAGGAGATTAATAACTGACAAGCAGATGCACAGTCAACTAATCACACAGATAGATAGATATATATATATATATATATATNCCTTATATTTTTATCATGAGGGGGACATTTTATTTGATTTCATTTTTGGCTTATTATAATTCAACTACCAGATTGATTTTATCCCCTGACAACTTTTGTTACTCCAACAACAACAACAACAAAATCTTTATCCCAATAAATCGAAAAATTATTCCATACGGATCGGACACCGCACGCAGCTTGCGTGCGGTGTCCGATCCGGATCNCTTTCTCACTTAAATATTATGATTTTACTATAACCATATATATATATAATTTTAACTATAATTAGGGAATGGTCGGAGGCTATTATACGAGTCATGACGATCCCTCATGCGCCTAATAATTTAAGTACCACTCCATTCACTCGGAGAGAATCGAACCCAAGACCAGAGAGGGACTAATAACTGACAAGCAGATGCCCGGTCAACTGATCACATATATATATATATANGATCCGGATCATAAATCACCTGATTTACGGTCCTGATGTATTTCGGTGGGCCCCACCTAAACTTTTTTAAAAACGGAAATAATCCTTACCGTAGATCACCGTGATCTACGGCCAGGATCGAACACCGCATGCATCTCTGCATGCGGTGTCCGTATGCAATAATCCCTCCAATAAATCTTTATCCCAATAAGTAGGGTTGGCAAATTATGTCTTACGGATCACACAGGCTTTGATTGGAAACACTTCGAATCTTGGGATAAAAAAAAAACACCTCTACACATTGCGCGACCTAGACCTGAAGGATACAACATTAGTCATCCCCGAAAAGCCGACAAAACACTTACAGATCAAGTGCACATCATCCCCTAATAGAAACACGCACGCATTCCACAGACGTCGATCATATCGCGATCCGACATGTTGAAGTGGGTCTGTACCACAACCGAAGTGGAGCAAAAAAAAACCGATCATTTTTTTCTAAAATTATTTTTACACATTTAAAATTAGAAAAAATATAACGTCATTATTCATTGAAAATGTTTTCATAAGTTTTAGTAAGCTAGAAATTAATATTTATGTTTAACTATATTTTATTAAATAACACTTTTAATTTTCGTTAAATTTTCTTAAACAAAATTTTGAATTTCAAGCAATCAAATAAATTTATTATTGGCGTGCAAATTGCAAAGGACGGCAATTAGCAAAATTTTCGCGCGCCGCGCCCAACTTGTATTTTACAGCTCATTTGTTTAGTTAAATATCATTAAATTTCAAGTTTGGGGGTTTATTAAATATGATTTGTTTGGTTCAATATGATTTTGTTTACATGTCATAACATTTACAATGTTAAATGATAATTTTAATGTTATCTTCTCTCAGATTAATACAAGAGGCTTTTACATACATAACACACAAATCTTATATATTTGCATTATATATATATATATATATATATATATATATATATATATATATATATATATATATATATATATATNCAGAAACACGCGCGCATTCCACAGACGTCAATCATATCGCGATCCGACATGTTGAAGTGGGGTCTGTACCACAACCGATGTGGAGCACAAAAAAGCCGATCATTTTTTTCTAAAATTATTTTTACACATTTAAAATTAGAAAAATATAACATCATTATTTATTGAAAATGTTTTCATAAGTTTTAGTAAGCTAGAAATTAATATTTATGTTTAACTATATTTTATTAAATAAAACTTTTAATTTTCGTTAAATTTTCTTAAACAAAATTTTGAATCTCAAGCAATCAAATAAATTTATTATTGGCGTGCAAATTGCAAGGGACGGCAATTAGCAAAATTGTCGAACTTGTATTTTACAGCTCATTTGTTTAGTTAAATAGCATTAAATTTCAAGTTTGGTGGTTTATTAAATATGATTTGTTTGGTTCAATATGATTTTGTTTACATGTCATAACATTTACAATGTTAAATGATAATTTTAATGTTATCTTCTCTCA
>JXCR01078910.1:2610-14456 GCA_002079205.1 Phalaenopsis hybrid cultivar
TCGCGATCGGAGAGGGGGGCCGGTTCGCGAATGAGAGGAAGGGGGAGGGCTCGGTCGGTTCGCGAACGAGAGGAAGGAAGGGAGGCGCATGTGTTCGATTTAGGGATTTAGGGCTTTAGGGATTTAAAATAAGGATTTTTTTTATTTATTTTAAAAAAATATCAATTTTAGTGCAATTTATTTGTGTGCGGCGTCCCAGCAAAATGGGTGTCCTCCCTAGGTAATTTCAACATTCCGGATGCATCGGCGTTGTCTGTTTTGCCGTCAGAGGCCGTTTTAACGAATTTATCAATTTGCGTGTTAATTTTCTCGTGTCGAAAATATGGCAATATGGGTGTCCTTTCCTACCAAAATTGGTATCCCGAACGCATTGACGCAGTCCATTTTGTCGTCGGAGGTCATCTGGAGAACTTCGCATTTTCACCCGTCTTTTAGGCTTAATTGAAGTCTGATTTCGTGCAATTCATTGAATTTTGTGCATTTTGTGCGTGTCTGCGACGAAAAAGTCGTGAAAAATGTTTTCCTAAGGCTTTGAGTCCTATTGAGAATTTTTCTCTTGAGTCTTCACAAAATAGTCCATAGCCGCTCGTTCACAAGACGATAGTCTTGTGCCATAAATGCTAGACATCAAAGGAAAATAGGAAGTGGTTAGAATTTCTAAAAGGGTGGATCTCAATTCAAGTTTTCTAAGATGGTCAATAGGAACTCCTAGAGCTAGATCCTAAGACCCTAAGGAAAAAGAAATGACCTCAAAAGTGAGGTCAACAACGTTGATCTAATAATGAATAAATGCACGTTTTCTAAAATTAAAATGAGATGTTCTTGTCTAATAACTATAAATAAATCATTATGTAATTATTTATGCAGGACTCTTAAAATGTATATTTCTATAGCTCATTTAATATTATAATGTATGCATCTCTATTAAAATCAAAAGCATGCAAAAATGTAATAGCTTTATATNATATTTCTAAAGCTCATTTAATATTATAATGTATGCATCTCTATTAAAATCAAAAGCATGCAAAAATGTAATAGCTTTATATGAAATTCATTGTGTAACCTTTTAACATGCATTTTTCTTATCTAACAATATGAATAATATGTTATAATCTAAATCTCACTGAAATAAAGCATAATTGAAATCAAACATATATTTAGAATTAATTAAAAATAATAAAATTTAAAAAATATAATTATTCATCTCAATCTTAGATGATTTATTTGCTCTTAACTTCTAACACCTCCTTCAAATTAACATATAATAAATAAAATATAACATTTAATAAATTTATCTCACATTACTTAATTATATTTTAGTTATTTATAGTTAAATTTCCTCATTCTAATTATGAGTTTAAATCCTTAAACTTTAAGTTTGATTATTGTAATTAATACTAATATTAAATGACAATAATTTAAACATATTACTTTGAAAATTAAACTACAATTTCTTAATTTCTCTTCTTTTGCACAAATCACCAATCTCGATCTCACATATTCGTTTAATTTAGTTTTTTAACCAATTTTAATTACTTACATTAAATACCATAATTTAATATAAGTTAATAACATTTAACTAATTAAACATAACAACTTATATAAATAAAAACATAATCTTACCTTCAATGTTTCCATTGTCGATACTCCCTCTGTATGATGGGTTTAATTCGACCTACCCTTCTTCCTTCGAGCGGTTCAACTCCACTCGCATGTAGAGCCGCCTTTAAGCTCCCCTTCTTTTCTTCCTCCAAGTTTCCTTCATTCACCTAACGGATGCATGCAACAACGTTCCCAGACTTCGGCTTCAGTTCTCCACTTCCTGCACAAAAATATCTTTCATTTTCCTTTGCACAAAAACACGCATGGAGTTCACCTCCAAGCCCACAAACAAACTTTGTCCACCTTTCCTTGACTATTTGGCTTTTCCCGCATGTGGTGCCGACTCCTTCGATGTCTTCTCTTTTAGCTAGGGTTTCTCCTCTTCTCCTTGTCTCCTTTCTTCTCTCTCTCATTCTCACCTCTCGCTCTCTCTAACTCCCTCTCGCTCTCTTGCTCGCTAGTTTGAATGAGAGAATATAAGGACATGTGTTAATTTTGATTTCTTATGAGCCTCGCATCTCCTTTGAACAATAACTATTATCTATTTATTTATTATTTTTAACAAGTTATTACAATCACTCATAAAATTTCGTCCTTTAAATTTATGAATTTCTCATAAGACATTTCACATTATGTAATTAAAACAAAACTATTCAATTTACTATGAAAATATAAATCTTGTTAACAACTATCAAAACTAGATATGGTAATTGGAACATTTGAGATGAAATAATCTCCTAACATTTGAAACACAACGACATAACAACGCATCTAAAATGGTGTAACACAACTAACACTCATTATAAACATTCATTAAACTCTATGCATCCCATCCGTAGCAACTGGTTCTTCAGGTTCCTGATGAGTTAAAGAGAAAACTCTATGTCGAATGTTCTTCCTTTGTTGATCGTTCTGAGTCGCTATATTAGCTTCCATAATTTTAGATCTCTCCTGAAAATTTTTCTGTGTTAAATCGTTTACTGAGGAGGTGTTTGGTAGCACATTTTAACAGGATTAAGCCATGAATTTAACTTAAATTCAGCCAAACAAAAAAAAATGAAAACTAAATGCAACTCTCTGTTAAACCAAGTTTATTCATGTTTTGTCTTCTCTAAAGTAGTTATGTCTGCAACTAGATTTAATAAATCCCACTGACAGACGGATTTAATGGATTTATGTTGTTGTTGCTTGTGATCTTTGCTCCCGTTATGAGCTCGCTAAAAAACCAGATTTAATAAATCCTACTTAACGTAAATCCAACCTGCAGCCAAACACCCCCCGAGTTAGCATTTCATGTAAATCTCTTAGGAGAATTTGGGCATTTCTTCATCTGATGTCCAGGTTGTCTGCAAAAATAATATATTTTTAAACCAAATAAACATTCACCACAGTGTAGCTTCCCACACTTCTAACAAGGCTCTGTAGTGTTGCTAATAGGCTGACTATTAACCCCATCAGTATATGCTTAATCTTCTTCTCATTAAATTCTCCATAAAGAATGGTTGGTATCATTGCTTCAAGTTCTTTCTCTTGTGTGAGTCCTTGCGCTTTTGAGTCTGCTGAAAAATCAATTTCCACCCATCAAGCCCTCTCCACTCCATTGAACAGTCTTCAATCCCGAGTAGCACTAGTGGTTACCTCGAATCTTTCAATCCAGAAAGGAACCTATGGCATTTTGCCTACATATTTGGAATGAACTGTGGTGTGTACCTCAACAAAATAGTAAATTCCGCTTCATATTGCATAACAGGTCGATCTACAAGCACCAATCTGATAAATTTAACATGTATTTGCCTTCTAACCCAAATATGGAACTCATCCTACTCTATCACTTCATTAGCTTTACCTCCAAATTTCTACTACAACTGTCCTCGTCACCATCTCTCTGCTTATCCCTCAAAAGCAAAAGTGTCAAGTATAACTCTCCTCTCTGGTAGATAAAACAACTCATCTGTAATCTTTTCCACTGTCAAGAACCAGTCTCAGCATCCACTAAACTCCCTCCTCTATAAAAGAGAGGTGACCTCATATCTTGAAACTTCTTCAAATTTTGTCAATCTAGGCTTCCCCCACTAGAATCAAACTGAGATTAAAAGTTCTAATCATGTGAGTCATTGCAGTCATCATCTCAACAAAAGTATCTGTATTCACTATAATATTTTGAGGCATGCAAGTTACTACCACATTATCGCTAACTTCTTATGCCTGATTTTCATATTTCTTAAATAACAACAAAATAATTTAATTAGACTCAATTATAACTTTAACTTCTATTATTTATAACTTAATTCAATCATCCTAATAACACTTTTATCAAAATTCATGTTAATTAATCTAAATCATGCTCTGATATCATATTTATCACGATCTGGCCAGGAACTTGGAATTAACAAAGGCGATAACGGATGATCAGACAATAAAATTAAATTTTATATTATTTTATTTCTATCACTAATAGTTTAATATTTGGATATTAATTGAAAATGACCACTAAAAGAAGCAATTTAATTAACAATTAAATATTTACCTTTCCAGTTGTTAAACATGCCTTTGTAAACATTGGTTCTTTTATTCATTTTATTCAAGAACTTAAAACCTGAAAAAATATTGAAATAACATAATGAGTTATCTAAAGATAATCCAGTAGACTATTCATACTTCAAAACTACAGTAATCTAAAGAAAAGAAAAAAAAATGTATGCTGGTTTTTCATAATTCATTATAAAAAATTAATATAATAATTTTATTTATTTATTTTTGACATTTACTCAATGAAAGTAATCTAAATTTCTATATGCATTAACTTTACACTTATTTTCAAGATTTAATATTTAACTTTATTTTTACTTTATACTCTTAACTTTTACATCCATCTTGTGAGCACTGTCAAAATATAATCTAATACACCCCTAACTGATATTATCTTATCGGCATAGTGGTACGTGATCTAAACTATACGATTATCTGAGGTAGAAAGATGTTTGCTTGTAGTTAGTGATCGAAATATCACAATTGTCTGAGGTGGTAGAAAAAAACTTGCACGGATTCACTGTTGTACCTTATTTGTACCATAAAAAGGTGAACTCCTATTAATATATACATACAAGCATTCATATATATAATATTTTCATTTTATTTTTCATAACACACATAATTTTCTTTTGCATTCATCAACTCATGAACAAATGCATGTTTACTAGAATTAAATGGCATATAGTAATCTAATAACTTCATAGCTAAACTATTATGTAATTATTTATGCAGGACTATTAATATGCACATTTCAAAAGTCATTTAAAATTATATTGCATAGATATCTATTAGAATCTAAAAGTATGCAATAATCTGATAACTTTATTGAAAATTTATTGTGCAATTATTTAACATGCATATTTTCCTATATAATAATATGCAGAATATGTTATAATCTAAATCTAACTATAATAAAGCATAGTTGAAATCAAACATATTTAAAAATAATAAAAAATCATTGAAATATAGAAATATATTTACTAACATCATTCCTAGACGATATTTTTGCTCTTAACTTCTCACAACTCCTTCTGGTCAACATCTATAATATATAAAATATTGCATTTAATAAATTTATCTCACATTACTTAATTATATTTTAGTTATTTATATTTAAATTTCCTCATTTTGATTATTTGTTTAAAACCTTAAATTAAGTTTAATTATTGCAATTAATACCAATATTAAATAACAATAATTTAAACAAATTACTTTTGAAAATAAAACTATAACCTTTCTTTAGTTTCTCTTCTTTTACAAAAGCCACCAATCTTGATCTCACCTAGTAATTTAGTTTGGTGGGTTGATTAACTTTAATCAATGATATTAATTATCATAATTTAATATAAGTTAATAACATTTAATTAATAAATATAACAGTTTAAAAAAATAAAACCACAATCTTACCTTCATTTTTTTGACTATCGCTACTCCTCTCAGCATCTTGGGTTCGATTCAACCTCCCATTCTTCTTCCTTCATGCGGCTCAACTCCTCCACCCGTACGTAGAGCCACCTTTGACCTCCGATTATTTTCTTCATCTTTGTTTTCTTCATTCACCTACCGGATGCATGCAACAACGTTCCCAACATCAGCTTCAGCTCTCCACTTCTCACACTAAACCCTCTTCCCTTTTCCTTCACACTGAAATACGCATAAAGTTTACCTCCAAGCACATAACACACTTCGTCCTCTCCTTGATGGGGTTCGGCTAGGGTTTCTTTCACACAACATTAACTTCCAAGCCCGAGATATACATGACTTTTCTTCTTTTGGCTTCAACTTCGACTTCAACCGTTCCTCCCGCAAGGATGATGCCACCACACTTCCTTCTCATGAGCAATTGAATGTGATGACATCTTCCATCGTGCAGGACATCTTCGACGTCTCCTCCTTCGGCTAGGGTTTCTCCTCTTCGTCTCCTTTCTTCCTTCTCTTTCTCTTGTTCACGCCTCTAGCTCTCTCTCTCTCTCTCTTGCTCTCTCTACCTTCCTCTCCCTTTCTCGTGCTCGCTTGTTCAAATGAGGGGAAATATGAGGATAAGCGCTCTTTTTAATTTCTCAAAAGGGTCGTGTATCCTTCGAACTACATGTATTATTTGTTTTTTTAATAGATTATTACAAATTGAATGCTTAAAAGTAGTAAATATTCTAACATTGGTTGGTAAGAGAAATAAATTGAAATTCTTTCGGTGGGTTATACCGAATATGGTATAAGATGACTAATTTCCTAAGAAGATTGATCTTGAAGTTTTAAGTACAGCAAGAGATAATCATACATTAGTGAGGATACTTGGTGATTAAATAAGAAGATATACATCGTTAATAAAAAAAATGTGTTCTTTTGAAGAGCAGCAATTTTTAAAACTATTAAAGCTATAGCAATTACAAGAAAGCAAGAAATTTTCGAAAAGGAGAAGTGAAGAAAGAAACGCTGAAACTTCTATCGATTTACAGAATAGGCTATACATTTAGGAAGTAGAAAAGGAGAAATAGAAAATAGTTGGGACATAAGATAACAGCTCTAGAGGCTATGATCATATTAGATGATTTAAAAGCAAAAATAATTAGGAATTTAAATAAAGAAATTATAAAAAAATTAAAAAAAAATGCTAATTTGAAATACTAATAAAAGAGAATTGTAAAGAAGAAATTCATTTTAAAAAATAAAGAATATAATATTAACATACATTATAAATTAATTTAAAAAAACAGGATTTATGTCCACAAAAAAATGCATAAAGGAGAAGATCAGGTACAATGAGGAACTTGGGATTTGAAGTTTTATGGGCAATATTATAGCGATTTAGTTAACAAAGTCAAACATTTTTAACGTCTTTGAAAATTAAGATGTCAGGTAATTGGACAAGAAGTTTTTTTGTGCCAATACTTAGAAAGAAATTTTTTATTTTTATTGTTGTATTAGTAAAAAAAAAAGTTGATGAGGCGTTAAAGAAAACCAACGGTCAAAATCAATAGAATCTGATGATATTGCAATTGTGTGGAAGTAATTAGAAGATTTGTGAATTCTTTGGCTTACTAAACTCTTTAATATTATTTTAAAAACTAAAAAGATGCCTGAAGAGCGGATGAAGAGTATTNAGTCAAAATCAATAGGATCTGATGATATAGCAATTGTGTGGAAGTAATTAGAAGATTTGTGAATACTTTGGCTTACTAAACTCTTTAATATTATTTTAAAAACTAAAAAGATGCCTGAAGAGCGGATGAAGAGTATTTTGGTTCCTATTTTTAAGAATAAAATGCATGAACAAGGTGTGCAAATTATAGAGGAACAAAGTTGATACGTTATACTATAAAATTATTGGAGAAGGTAATTGAACATAAGTTAAGATCGTGTTACATAAATTTTTCAAAATCAAATTGGATTTATGCCGGGCAAGTCTACTATGGAAGCTATACATTATTGAGAGGTTTGATAGAGAAGTATAGAAAGGATAATGAGAATCTAAATATGATTTTCATGGATTTAGAAAAAAACTTACGCTAAGGTTCCAAGAGAAATCCTTTGAAGAGTTCTAGAGAAGAAATATGTTGTTATCACTTATATTCAATTCATTAAACATAGGTATAGTAGAGTTGTTACTTGTGTTCGAACAAAAAGAGGATTGACCATATATTTTACTATTTCAGTTGGATTACACCAAGGATCGACTCCCCGGGATCGACATTAAGCTCATATCTTTTTGCTTTAGTTATGGATGCTCTTACTGGACATTTACAGGAGGATGTACCTCGGTGTATGGCTTTCACAGACGATATCCTTTGTGTTGATAAGAGTAGAAAAAGTGTTTGGGAAAAACTTAAATTAAGGAGGTCTACATTAAAGTCTAAAGAGCTTCGTTTGAGTATAACTAAAACGGAATACATGGAATGTAATTTTAGTAGTAGTAGTTTTAGTGGCAGAGTTTTAATTATGGGTGATCAAATCATTAAAATGTATTAATACTTTAAATATCTCGGATCTATTGTTCAAAGTGATGGTGATATAGATGGGGATGTTATTGGTGGAATTCAAGTTGGTTGGTTGAAGTGCAGAAATGCTTCGGGCCTATTGTGTGATAGAAATGTACCGCTTAAACTGAATGCAATCTCTATGGCGCATTATGTTGGCCTTTAAAAGAGAAGCATAAAGCAAAGTTAAGAGTTATCGAGATGAGAATGCTTAAGTAGATGGGTGGCTTGACACTTAGACACAAAATGCAAAATGAATATATCCGTGATATGATTTGGTGCAGCTCCAATGGCGGGCAAAACTGGAAAGAGTAGTCTTAGATGGTTTGGTCACATTAAACGTCGACCATCTGTTGATTTGATTAGGAGAGTAGATGTTTTAAATTCAACTTATGTTAAGAAAAGTCGAGGTAAACCTAGAAAGATAATGGCATATTGCATAAAAATGAACTTATTTTATTAGAATTAAATGAGAATATGACATTCAATAGGATGCAATGGAGAAAAAAGATTCATGTTGCCGACCCCATTTAGTCGGATAAAGTTTTTTGTTACTGTTGTTGTTGTTGTATTTAAAAAGAAAGAAAATGCTCTATGTTATTTATAAAAGAAATAAACTAATGGGTCAGATAACGATGTTAAAGAAGATAATAATGGCAAGCGAGCTTAAAAGTTTTGGTTAAATCAAAGAAACAATTTGTTTCCATTCCAAGAAAATTCCGGGAAAAAGCAATTTGTTAAGAAAAATTAACAAAATGCTAAAAAAGATAGTGGAAGGATCTTCAATATGATTTTTATGATTTTCATAAGCTAGAATGTTGATTACCAAAAATATTGATTTGTTGAGCATTAAGAAAAAAGATGTGTTAAAATATGTTAAATTTATTANTAGTCGGATAAAGATTTTTTGTTATTGTTGTAGTTGTATTTAAAAAGAAAGAAAATGCTCTATCTTATTTATAAAAGAAATAAACTAATGGGTCGGATAACGATGTTAAAGAAGAGAATAATGGCAAGTGATCTTAAAATTTTTGGTTAAATCAAAGAACCAATTTGTTTCCATTCCAAGAAAATTATGGGAAAAAGCAATTTGTTAAGAAAAATTAACAAAATGCTAAAAAAGATAGTTGAAGGATCTTCTATATGATTTTTATGATTTTCATAACCTACGTTGTTGATTACCAAAAATATTGATTTGTTGAGCATTAAGAAAAAAGATGTGTTAAAATATGTTAAATTTATTAAAGATATATATATATATCAAAATATTAAGTAATTACAAAGATCCTCAAAAAAATATTTGAAGTGTGATGATTTGGTGTGTATTTTAAATTAAACATAGGTGAGCCATTTGTGGCACAAGTGAAAAGTTAAAATTGTGAAGAAAGAGATTAGAAGTCAAAATGCTCAAGACTAGTGGCTTTGAAGCAATTAAAAATTAAAATCATTAGAGGATAAAATTATACCAAGATATGATAAAATAAATATCTCGGATCTATTCTATAAGAAAATAAGAATATATGTAATAATATAACTACNCAGAAAGAGATTCGAAGTCAAAATGCTCAAGACTAGTGGCTTTGAAGCAATTAAAAATTAAAATCATTAGAAGATAAAATTATACAAGATATGATAAAATAAATATCTCGGATCTATTCTATAAGAAAATAAGAATATATGTAATAATATAACTACTATAATTAAGTTTAGGATTTTATAAGAGCCTCGTGAGGATTATGAAATAAGGTAACAGCATGAAAGCAAAAAAGTAAACTTTATGAGACTATATTAAGCTACTTATGCTATATGAATACAAATAGTAGGGAGAAAGAAAGTCACTAATAATTAAGTTTGGCAAGGTGAAACTGAGAATTTTCTAATAAATGTTGGATAGAACTTCAAATAAAATATAAAAAAAAATGATTATATAAAAAGGATGTTGGAAGAAACATCTGCTAAAATAAGATAAGGAAAATAAACTAGATGGTTTGAAAAGGTGCAACCAAAGGTATAAGCTATAATATGGGCAANCGCCTCGTGAGGATTATGAAATAAGGTAACAGCATGAAGACAAAAAAAGTAAATTTTATGAGACTATATTAAGCTATTTATGCTATATGAATACAAATAGTAGGGAGAAAGAAAGTCACTAATAATTAAGTCTGGCAAGGTATAACTGAGAATTTTCTAATAAATGTTCGATAGAACTTCAAATAAAATATAAAAAAAATGATTATATAAAAAGGATGTTGGAAGAAACATCTGCTGAAATAAGATAAGGAAAATAAACTAGATGGTTTGAAAAGGTGCAACCAAAGGTATAAGCTATAATATGGGCAAATAAAATTATTGTCAAATTTAAAAAAAGAAAAACAAAAAAGTAGCAACAAAGGTAGCATATATAAAAGTTGATAATAAAAATGTGTAGAATAGAAAAAACAACACATGCAAGTCTCAACAGAACAAAAACAAATAAAGACTTATAGAGTTAACCTCAACCACTTGAGATAAGGCAGATAGAAAATGTTGAAGATAGTACTTTTAACAAAAAAATTATTATTAAAACAATAATATTCCCAATGAAAATTATCTAGAATAAGTGACAGCGTGAAAGTTTCATCAGAATTAAAAATATAAATCTACCTGAGCTTAAAATACATAATAATGGCTAACCTACTCCTAAAAATTCAATAACTATCAATATATAAAATAACTACAACAACATCAGTATACTAATATTAAAATAATGAACAAATAAATATGTCTCCAAAACCAATCTAAAGCTTATTAATATTATTAGAATCCACTAACCTCGATAAAAGCATTATTATAAAAGATAAATAATCAATTACAGTTATAAAATAGTTAAGTTTATTGTTTAATTACATTAATTGATAGTTATTGAATAGTCAAGTTATTTAAAANCTATTAGAATCCACTAACCTCAATAAAAGCATTATTATAAAAGATAAATAATCAATTAGAGTTATAAAATAGTTAAGTTTATTGTTTAATTACATTAATTGATAGTTATTGAATAGTCAAGTTATTTAAAAATTATTAAATTTGATTAAATTTAAATTAATGGTTTTGTCTATTAAGATTTGAAGAGAAGCAAGAGAGATTCAAGCCACATGTTAAGTGAATTGTCTAATGAAACCCTAATCTAATAGCATATAAAATAATTGGAGATAAAACTTTTAGGTACCAGCATCAACTATTAACCTTTCCATAATCTAATAGATGTGCTTAACATAAATTTCACGATAGAATACCTTTGAAATTTGTTATTTTTAGGTAACAAACAAAACAATTGAAATTAGTTTTTTTTTCAAAAAAAAATCAAATATTATAATAAGAAAATGATAGAAGTACATCAAGGACAATAAATTAGAATTGTCAAAATNGATTGGAGATAAAACTTTTAGGTACCAGCATCAACTATTAACCTTATGTGCTTAACATAAATTTCACGATAGAATACCTTTGAAATTTGTTATTTGTAGGTAACAAACAAAACAATTGAAATTAGTTTTTTTTCAAAAAAAATCAAATATTATAATAAGAAAATGATAGAAGTACGTCAAGGAAAATAAATTAGAATTGTCAAAATAAAATAAAATAAAATAACATCTACAAAGAAAAATTAAAGTGAGCCTAAGGATAAAATCACAAGATACTTTAAAACTATAGAGTGGCACATCTAGATTTTCTAGCTTGAAGTCTGGTTAAGGTATT
>JXCR01078910.1:15972-55008 GCA_002079205.1 Phalaenopsis hybrid cultivar
AAAATAAAATAAAATAAAATAACATCTATAAAGAAAAATTAAAGTGAGCCTAAGGATAAAATCACAAGATACTTTAAAACTATAGAGTGGCACATCTAGATTTTCTAGCTTGAAGACTGGTTAAGGTATTGAAATGATGATTCTTTATTTATTTATTTATTTTTCCCTCATCTGATAAGGAGAAACTGAAATCTTCTATCCACTAACGAATCAACATAATGAGTACTCTCATCTGAGACATGAATAACAAGTATCACAGTCACCATTGTAATCACAACTTCGAGGGGTTGGAAAATCTATTGTTAGTACTGGGTTTGGATCAATGAAAAGATGTAGGGGTGAAAAAAAAAACTACTGCCGCATGGCAAGAAAGAGAATGATCCTAGATGTTCAAATGAAAAGTTGATCCTACCTTATGAGTATAGAAATGCTCTAATTGAAATGCTTCCAGAATGATTGTAGGTTGGCTCTAGTCCTGTGGCAGTGTTATTTGTATTTGAGAAATTGATTTCATTAATATTGGACGAGCCTTGAAACATTTAAAAAAACTATATCAAAAATTTGTGGAGGATAAACAGTATGATGGAATGCCTTCAAATTCAAGTTTTTGTTAATACCCATAAGTAGAGGAATCAATCCACACTTCTTTTTCTGAGTAGTAACATTTAGTTCAATTAGGAAACNAAGATTAAAAGGGTAAAAATTGTTTAAAATTTTTTTTATAAACAAGAGTGAACATCACATAAAACATTTCCAATGAATGAAAGGTAAAAAAATAATTCATAAATACTAACCTAAGCAGCCAGGCAAAGCTTGTGTTGAGAATGGTTGTGATGGCTACCTTAAATTTGTTAGCACTTCCCATAACTCTCACGCATAGAAAACATACATTCCACCTAATTGTTAAATCACATGTAAAAGAAGCATTCCGCAAGAAAATTTAAATGTGAGCAAATAATAAAAATCTCGTTTCCATCTTAAAGCCGTAGAGAGGTGCAGAAAGCGGAAGAAAAGTTAACTATTAATCTATCTCTTTTCATGGACTCTTTATTCAAATATAGAGGATATAACAAGAAAAGATGACGCTGATAAAGCACAAAACTATGAATATGAATATGGTATACCAAAAGCAACAAAAAAAAAATTTCTTTGCATAAGTCATGACAATATTATTCTAAAAAAAATGTTAGGAATACACAAACAAAACATTAATAGTTTACTTCAGAATTTCATTAGTATAGTTCACCATTATTTCATGTTCACCTTGTAAAAACTGGTTCCATTATATGTTAAAGAATCTAAAACATCTTAAATGTTAAAAGAAATCACCATGTGAAATGTATTGTTGCATTCATGTAATGCTTTCCACAGAATCCATAATCCATAAATAAATTAAAATTTATCAACCATAGCTTTATTTTTCATGCTTTTACTTGCCGTCAATACAGCAATAGGGAAAATCCTCTAATCAAAAGGGTAAATCTCAACATAATTGTTGAATATTTAACAACTCGGCTTGCCCTGGTCCTGAAAGTAGGGCGCATAAATCNATCAATACAACAATGGGGAAAATCCTCTAATCAAAAGGATAAATCTCAACATAATTGTTGAATATTTAACAACTCGGCTTGCCCTGGTCCTGAAAGTAGGGCGCATAAATCATTATTCTCCATTTTGTCCTATTTGAGTGTCATATTTTCATTTAATTATAATAAATTAAGATGGGCTAAGAAGAACACATAAGTGAGAAAGCAAGGGGTATATATATAATGATGCAAGTAAATATAAAAAAGGAGCAAGGACCTCAGGTAAGCAAGCAATGTCCCTCAAAGGAAAAGAGAGAGCATTAACATACCTCAAAAGAAGATAAATAAGAAGGNCGAAGCAAGGGGTATATATATAATGATGCAAGTAATAGCAAGCCAATATAAAATAGGAGCAAGGACCTCTGGTAAGCAAGCAATGTCCCTCAAAGGAAAAGAGAGAGCATTAACATACCTCAAAAGAAGATAAATAAGAAGGGTACAACAAAAAAATAGGAGAAGTCCTAAGATAATCCGGAGGAGGAGTCCTTTGATAAACAAAAATGATCATCACAATGGTCAACACAACTTAAAAGACTAGTCCCTAAATTAAAGAAGCCATATATCGCCTAAGGTGTTTTGTGCCATTCCTTGTTGTGAAACTAGATCCATCACTTGGTTAGCTTTATAAATTTTTTTTTATGAACATCACTTTGTCAAACACCCTAGCATTCTTCTCACCCAAAATCACATCACAAATAAAATCATACATGGAATCATAAGCGGAGGGAATGTGAAGGGAAGAAATGGTTGGGTGAAGATTGGTAGGTTGGTCGGGAAGAAAACTCAAAAATCTCACAAAGGTAAAACCAAAAATAACAGGTCGGCAAAGCACCTAAAGAACACATGAGCCTACTTCAAGAGACAACCTGCTAAAAAGAGCATATTGTATCGTGCACTAAATCAAATAAACATCCAAGATAAGGAGTGCACTGCATATATGATGCATTCCATCAAGCCACCATCAAGTAAAGCGAGAGTGCTGCATAGCGGAAGAGGTCGCCCATTTATTTTGATCCCATGTTGAGAATAGCAAACTTTTTGCTAAAGGTCTGGGGTCCAGTAAAGCTCATTTGCACAAAAGTACAAAAAAGCATCCCTACTAATTTTGGAGACTTTAAGTGTGCATTAAGAGGCAAATTATGAGAAAATAATTTCTAGAAAGATCTCAAAGTGACTCCTACCTTTGATCATGTAATTTAATGATGTAATCGAATCATCACATTTCGAGGAGCTACATCATTTAAGTAGATCTGCAAGCAAGAAAAAGTGATTTCTAGGAACCAAAGGAGAGCTATAATACATGTGCATCCAATAGGTCTGGAGCTCTGCTCCTCTAATCACCTAGTATAAAAGCCTAACATGAGAAGATTGGCAGAGAAGCACTTGCAAACCACTTAAGAAAAATGGTTGGTGATATTCTTCCAAGCTATGATTGCATGCCACTGTACAAGGTGCCATTCGAAAGAAATTAAGATGCCACGAACCAATGCACTCAATGGTTCCCTAATGGATGGAAAATTTAGTGCCCCGAATCGATAAATAGACAAGGGTTGGGCTCGCGCAGCTGAATAGCCAACCAAATATTAAAACTTCAACTTCCAGCTAGAGTAGAATGGGCAGAAGCTTATCCATATGAGGCTAAAAAAGGGAAGGATAATGCCTCCAGGAGCAAGAAGAGCCAAGTAATGGAAAGGGAAGGCAGCAACCGCAAAGCCAATAATCTCAGAAAGAGTAAGTAAGTTGTGGATACCGGTCGAGAAGATAATGACATGTAGTAATTGATCGAGAGGCTCGCTTAGCTAACAAGGGTATCACATGACTCGNACGCAAAGCCAATAATCTCAGAAAGAGTAAGTAAGTTGTGGATGCTGGTCGAGAAGATAATGACATGTAGTAATTGATCGAGAGGCTCGCTTAGCTAACAAGGGTATCACATGACTCGCGTAAATATGCCCCAAGTCTGAAAGCTCTCTTCGCGACTGACCAACCACATTAATTATCAGTCGGTTGGTCTGTTACTTCACATAGCTCACAGATTTATCAAAGACAATCCAAAATAAAGGGAACGATGGGAGCTAAATTCAGTGAACAATGATGGCTCAATTACATAATGCAATTCTAGGATTCATGGACTGTTGAGAAAAAAAATTGGAAATCAAAATTGAATCAATAAATTCACTACCAAGCCAAGTATGAGATAAGAAAACGAAAGAAGAAGAACTACACCTTCTCCCTTTCTCTGGGACGATCCGGCGCAGCCCATCGTCGGAGATTCTCTCTCGATACGCCGATCAACGTGACGGCAGGTCAGACCATCGCCACACCCACAGATCAAGAAGACCAGCGATGGTGAAGGAATCAAGTTGCGAACGGCGATGAGGAATCAAGCGGAATTCGTGGGGTTTTGAGAAGAGGCAGGAGGTCGGATTTGCGAGGTCAAGGAACCAGTTGCCTGGACTAACGGCTGCTGTTAGTCTGGGGTTGTGAAAGAGTTCGAATTCAAGCTCTGTTTAAGTTTAGGAGGATGAGCCAACTTATTTATGATCAGAAATAAATATTAATATTATTTTAAAGTTATGTTGTAATAAAATTATAAATAAAATAAATAATTACAAGAAAAACAATGAGATAGCAATTAATATAAAATACAAAATTTAAAAAAATAAAAATATTTTGATATGCAAATTAATTCATGACCCAACGTGTCATCAAGTTCAGCTCACGAGCCATTTATCAAGCCGTGCTTGAGTTTACTCGAGAGTCGATCTAATTCACACCACTAACTGTTAGAGATGTAGCTGGAGATGTCAATAACCTTTTGGTCAATTTTTTGTTAGAGACTCACACCACTACCTGTTAGAGATGTAGCTGGAGATGACATATCATATATAGTGTGTCAATTTTCTTACCCCAAGTCAATACTGATGTTTTTTTGGTAACCTTCAAGGTGTTATCTGAGAACACTGTCGAATTACCATCATTATTGAATTGTCCAACAGAGATGAGGTTTTTCTTCAACTCATGAACGTGTATGACCATTTGCAAAGTCCATTTGTTCTTATCAGGGAGTGCAATATCAACGTCTTTCATCCCCACCACGTCCAGAGTTTTTCCATCAGCCAAATATATCTTCCCAAAGTTACCTGCAAGCCTCTTAATCTAGTATCTAGTCATCAATAGAACTGTGAACTGTAAGAAATAGCGTCTTCATGGCTTTCCTCGGTTACAACATTAGCGTCATCATTCTTTTTCTTCTTAGGATTCCTACAGTTCTTTTTTATGTTGTCAGTCTTGCCACAATTCCAGCAGGTTGTCTCTTGATCAAACTTTGATTTTGGTTTTTCTCTGTTTGTTTTTGTAATGTGGTCTCCCTCTGGAATCAACATTCAGCGCTGAACTTGAACACGTGGTCTCGCCAGAATCCTTCCTACGCACCTCCTTAGCCAAAATCAAATCACGAATATCATCATATTTCAGCTTAGATTTACTGCAGAACTACTAATTGTCATCCTCATGACTTCTCAACTATTTGACAATGAAGCCAACAATATCAGCGCACATATCTCATCATCAAAATTAATTTCAACATACGACAACTGATTTGTGTTGGGGTTGAAATCATTTAGGTGTTGAGCAACAGAGACATCTTACGCAATCTTCATGTTGAATAACTTTTTCATTAGATGCACCTTATTATTCGCCGATGGCTTTTCATACATACCTGATAAAGCCGTCATAAGATCTGCAGTAGTGCTTTCCTTGATGACATTGTGGGCAATCGATCTCGACTGAGTTAATCGTATAACCCCCATAACCTGATCCAACAGATTCCATTCCGTCTTGTTCATCTTTTCTGGTTGCTTTCCCAATAACGGAAGATGAAGTTTCTTCCAATAGAGGTAGTCTTATATCTGCATCCTCCAGTAAGCAAAATCTGTGTCATTGAACTTTTTGATCCTCGATGTCATCACTTCGTCTCCGCCCATTATTCTTCCTTAGATCCGAACCAAAGTTTTGATACCAGTTGTTCTGAAAAACGACGACAATAAAGCAAAAAATGAAACGAGAAAAATTGCATGCAGAAAAAATACCTGAGCGACACACAAATTTACGTGGTTTGGCAAAGTTGCCAACGTCCACGGAGCTGCATAGAATTTTTCTACTTCGAGGAATTACACCGTCGAGCATCTCGATGTTTACAATAAAATCTCTATTTTTTACTCTCACTTCCTCTCTCTCTCTCTCTCTCTTCCTCTTTTTCTCTTAGCTCTCAAGAGGACTTGACTTGGCCTTGCTTGGCTTTGCTTGAATTTAAACCAAACGAGACTATTAATAGAAATCATAAGAGCGGTAGGTGGGAGGTAGGTGAGCGGTAGGTGGGATGTGATAGGTGAGCGGTGGGTGGGTGTGGTAGGTGAGCGATAGGTGAGATACTTAATTAAGAAACTAATTAAATTCGGTGGATTGAATCTCCACATTACCCAACAGGTCATACCATTAGTAGGGGTGTAAACGAATCGAACATGAACGAACATAGTCGTAATTGTGTTTGATTCGTTTAAAATAAAATGTGTTTGAGATATACTCGTGTTTGAAATTGTTCGTGAAGTTACTGTTCGTGTTTGGTTTGATTGTTTGAAATATTTATATGAAATTAATGCTTAAACATGTATGAATCACTACACCAATGCACAATAGCCGAAGCACAACTCATAATAAATCATAGTATCAGATCTCATCCATAAAAAACTCAGATATAAAGGCAATATGCGATATTTAACTCAAAAAAACTTCAAAAACTAGGTTTCATTCAAAGAAATTAAATAAATTTAAAACAAATATAAAAAAATTTAGGCTAAGAGGTGAACTTTAAGATAAATATGAAATTATATGATTTAATATAAGCTAAGAGACAAACCTAAAGATTAAATTATTATTTAAAAGATTTAATTTTTTAAAATATCATAAATTTTATAGAATATATGATTATTTTTATAATATGATACATTTTTTATATATTTTAATTTTAAATTATTATATATTTCAAACAATAATGATTCAAACAGGATCGAACAAATGACTGTTCGTGTTTAGTTCGTTTATAAATAAAAAAGGAAAAAAATGTTCGTGTTCGTCTCGTTTGCTTATTGAACAAATCGAACACGAAGTCCTGACGAGTATAACATGAACTGTTTGTGTTTGTGAGCAATGAGTTTTTTTTAAAGCTCTAACCATTAATTATGTCATTTACAATGAATTCTATAAAATAAAATAATAATTAAAAATAAAAAAAATGCGATAGAATAATTTTTTGTTTTGGAGCTCGCAACTATTTCCTTCCCCATAGCCGGTATTTATATTCCGGGGTCTTAGGTATCGGCATCTGCTCCGACTTTCCCCACAGCTCCGCTACTTAGTTTCTTTGTTGAAGCAGAGGGAGGAAGAAATGAGTGAGGCGAAGCCGAAAAGTCAGCCCGTTGTTTGGAGTACAATTAAGCCCTTCGTCAATGGCGGAGCCTCAGGCATGCTCGCCACCTGCGTTATTCAGCCTATCGATATGATCAAGGTATGGAGGCGATCTTGATTATTTTGGTAGGTTCTCTACTGGATCTTGAAGTTTAAGCTGGTGGCCTTCTTAATTGGTTTATGGATTGGCTCTCTACGGAAGGATCTGAAATCTGAAGAGGGCGAGTAGTTCGAGTTTTGAATTGTTTTTTTTTGTTTTTCAGGTTAGAATCCAGCTGGGACAAGGATCTGCGGTTCAGGTTACGAAGAATATGCTCGCTCAAGAAGGTGTCGGTGCTTTCTACAAGGTTTGGAACTGAGCATTTGTCTCTGTTTGTTTTTTTTCCTCGGACGGTTGATCTATAATGTTTCCTCGGGCAGTAGATCGGGTAAAATGTGGGTGATAGTATTTTAGGTGGTTGAATTTGTTACTTGCAATCACTGAGATCCGAGCTGACCTATTGTGCGTTAATTTAGATATTATTGAGTGTCTTCTGGACTTCTCCTCACAATGTGTAAATTAGCAGGTGATCGTTGACTTTTAGAAGCTATTTGCTCCATTAGCTCCAGATTCAGTAAACAACTTTATCAATGTGAATTTTACTCGTTTAGTTATACTTTGGGCTCTGTTGATGGTGTTCAAACTCAGCTGTGATGCAGTTATATAGAAATTCTCCAATATATCATCTAACAGCATTTGTAGAACTAGAATGACGTTTGCGTTAACTTGCAGAACAGTAGGGGTTTCATTAAGGATGGCATAAACCCCTTCGTATGAGAATATCATTCTCTTGTTACAAGAGAATGGATGGAAACTACAATTTTCACAGTCTCCCTCTAATAATCTAAAAAATGAAGAACCTCTTTGTGTTGGAAGACGTTACCAAGATTAAGTAGGACAATGAATAGGCCTTCCGCTTAAATACAGCTTGAACTAATTATAGCCTGTAGAGCTATTCTTTAACGTGGATGATTTATGTAAAAAAAAATTATCACGTGATGGTTATCAATTATGCTGCACAGATATGTACACAAGGACACGAACATGGGACACTTCTTGATTCGTAGCGCCGCTTGCATTGACGCGTCGTGAAGTGGGATCGCATTGCACACGCGGGAAGGGGATGGTATCCCGCATTCGATAGTTCTTGCAGCAGCGACCGAATACTTTGCCTAGACCAAACTGTCTAGGTTCTTTCCCTTATGAGGAGTCTGCAAGTCCTTGTGGGTCACTCGTAGTTATCCTCTTATTTTTTATTTATTTTTATATGAGTCCAGGGTTAGTTTTTTATATACTTTGTATCGAGACAACCCCCAACATCTCTTCTTCCCTGTGAGGGTTGTATTTTGGTTTCTAGGTGGTGCTTCTGCTGTATCTTGGTCTCTTGGTGGTGTTTTTCCTTACCCGACTCCTCTGCATCTCTCCCATTTCATTGTTTGCATGTAAACAACCCCAAAAATAATCCTTTTGCCATTTTTCTGTAGTTTCATCTCTTTCCATCATTTTCCCTCATTGCCAAGCCCAAGACAACCTTTCTTTAGCTTTTTGGCAGCCCACGACATCCCTCATCACCGTTCAAGCCCTCCACCCTCGCTGTCATCGTCTCCAACCAATTGCTAGCCTTACTGCCATCCTCCCAGCAGCTCACATAGCCCTCCCATGCTGGGTAATGTGGAGATCCAGACCACCGAGATTTAATTAGCTTCCTAATTAAGAATCTCACATACTGCTCACCTACTTTCCCACCTACAGTTCACCTACCTCCTACCTACCGCTCACCTACCTCCCACCTATCGCTCTCATGGTTTCTATAAATAACATCTTTTGGCTTAAAGGAGAAGACAAGCCAAGTCAAGCCAAGCAAAGTCAAGTCAAGCAAGGCCAAGCCAAGTCCCCTTGAAAGCTAAGAGAAAGAGAGGAAGAGAGAGAAGAAAATAAAGATTTTCTTGTAAATGTTGAGGCGCTCGACGGTGTAATTCCTCGAAAAAAAAAATTATCTACAGCTTTGTGGACGTAGGCAAATTTGTCGAATCACGTAATTTATTGCCGTCGTTTTTCACAACAATTAGTGTCAGAGTTTGGGTTCAAATTTAAGGAAGAACAATGGGCAGAGACGAAGTGATGACATCGGGGATCGAGAAGTTCAATGACACATATTTTGCTTACTGGAGATGCAAATAAAAGATCACTTCTATGGGAAGAAATTACATCTTCCGTTACTGGAAAAACGACCAGAAAAGATGGACGAGGCAGAATGAAATCTGTTGGATCGACAAGTTCTCGGAATTATACGATTAACTCTGTTGAGATCGGTTGCCCACAACGTCATCAAGAAGAGGACTACTACAGATCTCATGGCAGTTTTATTAGATATGTATGAAAAGCCATCGGCGAATAACAAAGTGCGTTTGATGAAAAAGTTATTCAACTTGAAGATGACAGAAGGTGTGTCTGTTGCTCAACATCTAAACTATTTTAACACTATCACAAATCAATTGTCGTCTGTTGAAATTGATTTTGATGACGAGATACGTGCGCTGTTATTGTTGGTTTCATTGCCAAATAGTTGAGAAGCCATGATGATGATAATTAATAATTCTGCAGGTAAATATAAGCTGAAATATCATGATATTCGTGATTTGATTTTGGCTGAGAATGTGCGCAAAAAGGATTCTGGCGAGACCACGTGTTTAAGTTTGGCGTTGAATGTTGATTCCAGAGGGAGATCACATGACAAAAACTCAAACAGAGAAAGACCAAAATCGAAGACTGATCAACAGACAACCTGCTGTAATTGTGGCAATGTTGACCACATAAAATGAACTGCAGGAATCCTAAGAAGAAAAAGAATGATGACGCTAATGTTGTAACTGAAGAAATACATGATGCATTATTTTTGGCAGTTCACAGTTCTGTTGATGACTGTATACTGGATTCAGGGGCTTGCAGGTAATTTTGGGAAGTATATCTGGCTGATAGAAAAACTTTGGACATGGTGGGGATGAAAGACGTTGATATTGCACTCCCTAACAAGAGCAAATGGACTTTGCAAATGATCATACACGTTCATGAGTTGAAGAAAAACCTCGTCTCTATTGGACAACTCAATAATGGTGGTAATTCAGTAGTGTTCTCAGATAACATCTTGAAGGTTATGAGCATCAATACTGACTCGTGTTAAGAAAAATGACACACTATATATGATTACAGGTTTACTCATGTGAGAACACATGAGTCAGAGATGCATTATGGGGAAGCAGAAGAATGTTAATTTCTTGAAAAGTGGTAGAGCGCCAAAGACAGAAAAATCGAACCTTGTACAGATAAATGATGAAGAACAACAGAGCTATGAAGAAATCTTGCAAGATGAGAATTCGAGCAAGTGAGAGCTGACAAAAAATGAGGAGACAGATTCTTTGTCAGGGAACCAGACTTGAGAGATGACAGAACTTCCACCAAGAAAGAATGCGTTGCACAACAAGTGAGTGTATCGGGTGAAGACTGTGTTTGGTGACAGTAAGAGATACAAGACTGAACTTGTTAAAAATGGTTTTAGCAAGGGCAAGATATTGCTCATGTAGTGGGAGTTATAAGCAGACACATGAGTAACCTAGGAAAGACCTTGGTGGTACAATGTTACGTTGACGATGATATGTCAACTGAGGGTGTTACTCGTGAGAAGCATAAGTTGTGCTCAACTTCAGCTGATCTTCTGACATGAAAATAGAAGCTTCAAGTTGCAGGGGTGGATGATATTATACTTGAGGAAAATGTCGGTACAATTAGTAGATGATGCAGCCAGTAGATGATACAGTCAGTGTCTCAGTATCCAAGTGGGAGAATTGTTGGGTAATGTGGAGACCTGGTCCACTAAAATTTAATTAGCTTCCTAATTAAGAATCTGACATATCGCTCACCTACTTTCCCACATACTGTTCACCTACTGCTCACCTACTTCCCATCTACCGTTCTCATGGTTTTTATAAATAATCTCTTTTGACTTAAAGGAGAAGCCAAACCAAGCAAGCAAGGTCAAGCTAAACAAGACCAAACCAAGTCCTCCCGAGAGCTAAGAGAAAGAGAGGAAGAGAGAGAGAGAGAGAGAGAGAGGAAGAAATAAGAAAATAGAGATTTTTTTGTAAACGTCGAGTCGCTCGACTATGTTAGAAATAATAATGATAAGATATTTGTGCATTAGAATTAGGAATCTTAAAATGCAAAATAGATTAAAACAAAATCTCTTCAGAAAGCTTTTAGCATTTGTGCCTGATTCATTTTCTGAGCAAACACTTCTTCGACAAAATTGTGATTGATATATTTTTTTTCCAAAATTGACGTTGGATACAATCACGACACACCCAACACATTAGGGAACACACAATGATGATAAAACATATTTACTTATTAGTTCATGTTGTAAACTATAATTTTTTATTTATGATGGTAAAAGTTAGGGCACCAGTTTAGCTTTGATGATCTCATGAAGCTGAGTGTGTTGGGCCAACTAGTGTTGTATCAATATATTCTTATTACTTTAGATAGTTTGAAGATTATACACTCATTTTCTAATTTTAGCATTTTGCGTGGACAATTTAAGGCTAATATTGAGGAAGTCATGGTTATTGATAAATGCTAATATTACGTGTTGTTCACAGTTAAACACAATAAAATAAATAAATCAAGTACAATTTTTTTCCCAAAAATCTTGTAATTAAACCAATTTTTGATCCTTAAGTTTTTTTTGATTTATATGATGTTATTATTTTAAATTCTAATTTTTTGTATTGAAGATATGGATTTTATGTTCTTTGAGTCTACACTTCATTATTAATAATTTATAAAAAAATTGTGTAAATGGTATGTGGTGTTCCAATTTAAACACTTATGTCGTGTCCTATGTCCTAGTGTGCATATTTTGTTGTGCCTATCTTTCATAGGAAATAATTTTATTTGAATTTTGAAGTAATATGGTAGTTGCTTTTATTTAAGGTTTGTAAGTGAGATGCCTAATGTAACATTTGTAATAAGATTGATACCAATAGTTTGGATAAGGTTAATGTAATAAATTGAGTTCTAGCCAAACATTTTATTTGAGGAGACTTGAGTTTAAATCCAAACAAACAATTTACTCCAGGCAAGCTACATATGGCATAATGTTAAATTACATTCTAGCCCTGTTTTGCTATAAATCTTAGATTTTGTGGATGTTTGGGGCAACTTTAGCTTATTAATAAGCTGATGCAACTTAGCTGTCCCAGCAAGCTGTTGCAGATAAGTTGATCGACTGTTTGTTTTTTGCTATTTGAAAATTGTTGTGCGACAGTTGTTTCTGGACAAATGACTATTCCGTCTCTGTGTAATAATGTTGTTTGTAACAGAACCTTCATAGTCTTATGTTTGATATTTCATAAACAAAACTTTACTTCAGAACGGTATAAAAATCCATATAAACATCTCACTTAACAGTGAGTATCAAGATTGCTAAACAAAAGAAAAAAAAACTATTAAAATTACAAATACTAATATGATAATATTGATTTTAAAATGCAGACGACGTACGTCATGAACTACGTCGTCCTTTAGCAAACCCAAAGGGCTATGAATGCATAATATTCTCTCAAAGAAATTTCCTGAGGCTCTGTGATGCATTGCCTCACTTCATGAAGTTTTTGTGTGAAAAAAATTTCTTTTTAGCATAATTTTTGAAATTGGGTTTGCATGAGCATGAGGAAGCAATTCTATTCAATTTTTCTCCTAGCAGTGATGATAGTGATCATGACAATGATGATAAATGAAAAAGTACATTGGAGACATTTCTTATAGAAATTTTCAAAGTGAACCCAAAATGCTATGAATGCATTATATTCTCTTAAAGGAATTTCTTGAGGCTTTGTGATGCAATGCCTCCTGGTTTCCGTTCATTTTTCTTTTTTTATTTTAAAAGTAGTCGTCAGCTTGTCAATCGTCATATACTTCCCCATTCGAATAAATCTCCCTCCCGAACCATATAAATGATTCAAAGAGAGGAATCAAATAAAAAAGGACATACGATAAAGAGACAAACAAGACAAAAAGTAAAACGTGCGATAAATCTTGTAAGGATATGTTAAGAATGTCCGCCTAAACAAGATCGGGCGGAGACACCTTAAACCAATATTCGTGAAAGAAATATCTACATAGACTACCCATAACCAGAGAGTCAAGTGTATGTACCTGTTCTGGGGTCAAAAACACTCCCAGAGGAACGTGTTTCTACTGGTTAATTACATCTTGGGGGATACCCAAGAATATTCTCGATAAAAAGAGTTTTGCTTCATATTATCATAGACCTAAGGTATAGACAACCAAAGGAAGGTTATTCCGTGTAGGAACAATCTTAATGCTTCAAAGCTCATGCTAAGCAATCGGGCATAGAATGAGTCTCTCACATCCCGAAATGGGTAGCGGCTCATTGGCACATGAGGCCCACGGAATAATCTAAATTATTTTGACGGGGATATCCCAATACGTCAAAGCACGTCCTGATCAAATGGCAGAAGACAAATTGTCGTATCCCAAATGGGTGACAGCTCATCGACATTTGGCTGTCAAGGTGATATCAACAAGGTCAAGGAGCGACAGGGCTCAAAGGGGTTCAACAAAAAAAGAAGGTAGAGTAATCATAAAAGGTAGAGGTAACTGAGTCGGGGTACCACTAACCCGTCATACACAACTACTAGGACCCTAAGTCTACCTAGTCGTGAAGGTAGTCGACCCAACACGTCCTGAAATCCCCGGTCAGCAATACGTGAATTGCATTATCCACGGGAACCTCGGTACCACTAAGGTCCAAGGAAAGAAACTCTATCCTATGACTACAAACTGGAGCTCAAAGAGGTGAGACTTATACCTATCGAAATAGCAAGGATGCCTCAAGAAAGAAAAAGAAGTGGAAGTTCAGCTACAAAGCTGGAAATGCTCCAAACAAAAGGACTTATACCTCGTCTGGGTCGGGAGCCTTCTAACATCATAGACACACCAGACAATCACCTATAAAAGGTTATGCTGAGCTAGTCAGATTGGAGAAGCACTGGGACTTCTCCTCGGGACATGCAAATATGAATGCAGTTATCTAGAGCGGTCCTAAATGTTGTGGAGGCTCTATTAATATATGCAGGAAAGTAAAAGTTGTAATTTTTAGATCTTGAATATTTTAATTCTAAATTTTAATTATCTTGAATATTTTATTTAGGATTTTATAGAAATTTAAATCCTATAGAATTTATATTATTTCGTGAAATCCCAGATATATCACAGAAAAAAATAAAAAAACACATGCAAGTGCAAACATGCAACATGATGCAAAAGATAAAACAAGCTAAATCAAATTAATAAACAAGCCCGTGTCGTTGGGTCGACAACATATCCCAAAAAAGAAAAAAAGGTAGTCAGACTCCGCATATACATGTCCGGTTCTGATTCTATACATCAATATAAAATGCAGAATTAAAATATCGGGCACGAGCATCTGCTCCTGGTCCCTTCCACGTGGTTCCCGCACTAAAGTCTTGGAACCCGTGCCCGTATCTTATTTCTACTACAAGACTCTCCTACACTCTAAAAAGTACATGAAAAAAAGAAAGACTCAATCCTGCATGAAAATAAATGTCAGCGGGAAAGCTCACATGCAAATAATGTATCATGAGCCATGCTTTAAAAGTGGGGGAGCTAATAGCACCTACAAACAAAAGTGTAAGAAATAATTACTTGCTCCCCCCATAACGGTATCTGTGTATGTGCAAATAAATAGACATGACTCCCTGCAGAAAAACACCCTAACACACTACCACACATATGCAGCATACAGTCACACCATAAATATAATGCAAAAGAAAGATACCTGACTAGGACAACCAATCTAATAGAGAACAATAGCCAAGTATCAAAAAGACTATCTAGCATCTTAAATCCTAGCCTAGCATACCATCTAACGAAAAGTGCGTCAACTTAGTATCTATGTGAGGGGTAAGTCTGAGTATAATATGACTTTGACGGGGTCTTGATACCGGCCCCATCCTAAAAATCTGAGGGATCTAAAACGTGTCACGAAGAGTGGTGACTCAAGTTAGATCTATTAAATCTTTAGCACAGTCATACTCGTGTCAATCTTGATGACAACTCGAATTGCTGACTGGGATCAACCTAGCAAACAATATTGGGTCACTCTCCTAACGAACCTGACTCTCTATCCATGCAAACATGCTAATGCAAATGTTAATTCAAGCAAATCAAAACATATAAGTAGTGACAAAGAGTATGTCCTGAAGGCAGCGACTCGTAGGAATGGGCATACCGTAGTGGCAAGGGCCCGAAAAGAGGATATGTCGGTAAGGCAGTGACCCGAAGGTGGGCATGCCGTGCCGGCAGTGACCCGAAAAGAGGGTATACCGATAAGGTACTGACCCGGAGGCAGGCATGCCGTAGTGCCCGAAAAGAGGGTATACCGGTAAGGTAGTGACCCGGAGCTAGGCATGCCGTAGTGGCATGAGCCCGAAAAGAGGGTATACCGGTAAGACAGTGACCCGAAAGAATGCAACTCAAGTAGACAATATCGATCATGCAGACAAACATATACATGTACATACACAGCATGCAAAGAAGCAAGCGGTATGTCACATCCCAAAAGAGCTCTTAGGGGTGGTGGGCAGCCCAGGACTTAAATACTGCTTTTCGGCCCTAACACCTAGCCGATGTGGGACTATTTGTCCGTGACATTTTCCTCCACCCAATCACGTGACGCCCTCGTCACGGATCGGCTCCACCGAGAGTCCCACTGGACCATGGAGAGTCCACACACCTGGCAGGCAGTAATCTGCTCCGATACCAATTGTCACGGACTAACTTTCCTCGAGTTATCCGTGCGGCTTTAGCGCTCTCTCTTAGCACTAAATCAGCCTAACNGATTTTGGCGAGACCACGTGTTCAAGTTCAATGCTGAATGTTGATTCCAGAGGGAGATCACATGACAGAAACTCAAATAGAGAAAAACCAAAATCAAAGTCTGATCAGCAGACAACCTGCTGGAATTGTGGCAAGACTGGCAACATAAAAAAGAACTGCAGAAATCCTAAGAAGTAAAAGAATGATGAAGCTAATGTTTTAACTGAAGAAATACTTGATGCACTATTTTTGGCAGTTCACAGTTCTGTTGATGACTGAATACTGGATTCAGGGGCTTGCAGGTAACTTTGGGAATATATATCTGACTAATGAAAAAACTTTGGACGTGGTGGGGATAAAAGATGTTGATATTGCAGTCCCTAACAATAGCAAATAGACTTTGCAGATGGCCATACACGCTCATGAGTTGAAGAAAAACCTCATCTCTGTTGGACAACTCAATAATGGTGGTAATTCGGTAGTGTTCTCAGATAACACCTTGAAAGTTACCAAAAGAGCATCAGTACTGACTCAGGGTAAGAAAACTGACACACTATATATGACTACAGATTTACTCATGTGAGAACACATGAGTCAGAGATACATTATGTGGAAGCAAAAGAAGATCAATTTCTTGAAAAGTGGTAGAGCGCCAAAGGCAGAAAAACCAAACCTTGTGCAGACAAATGGTGAATAATAACAGAGCTTTGAAATCTTTCAAGATGAGATTTCGAGCAAGTGAGAGCTAACCAAAAAGGAGGAGACGAATTCCCTGCCAGGGAATCAGACTTGGGAGCTGGCAGAACTTTCACCAACGAAGAATGCATTGCATAACAAGTGAGTGTACCGGGTGAATACTGTGTTTGGTGGTAGTAAGAGATACAAGACTGAAATTATTGAAAATGACTTTCAGCAGAGACAAGATATTACTTATATAGTGAGAGTTATAAGCATACACATGAGTAACCTAGGAAAGAGCTTGGTGGTACAATGCTACGTTGACGATGATATGTCAACTGAGGGTGTTACTCGTGATAAGTTTAAGTTATGCTCAACTTCAGCTGGTCTTCTGACATGAAAACAAAAGCTTCGAGTTACAGAAGTGGATGATATCATGCTTGAGAAAAAAGTCGATACAACTAGTAGATGATGCAACCAGTAGGTAATGCAGTCAGTGTCCCAGTATCAAAGTGGGAGAATTGTCGGGTAATGTGAAGACCCGGTCCAACAAAATTTAATTAGCTTCCTAATTAAGAATCTCACCTTCCGTTTACCTACTGCTCACCTACTTCCCACCTACCGCTCTCATAGTTTCTATAAATAGCCTCTTTTAGCTTAAAAGAAAAGCCAAGCCAAGCAAGACCAAGCCAAGTCCTCCTAAGAGCTAAGAGAAAGAGAGAAAGAGAGAGAGAGAGAGGAAGAGAGAGGAAAATAAAGATTTTCTTGTAAACGTCGAGGCGCTCGACCGTGTTAGAAATAATAATGATAAGATATTTGTGCATTAGAATTAGAAATCTTAAAATGCAAAATAGTTTGTAANTACAATATAATATTCTAGCTTCTAGATAGTTCTACACTATTCTTATGTACATCCATACTCTAGATTTTTCTAGGTTGTTCATTAGACCCCCATCTTCTAGAATACTCCATCGTGTCGTAATATTGGCGGGGCGTGACAGGTAGGTCGATTGGGATGAAACATCCGGTCAAACTAAAGTGTTGTGCCAACCGGGTCGGGGTAGCTGGCTAAACACAAGTGATGTGACCGGTTCGGGATAACCGATCGAGACATAAGTGGTGCCGACCAGTTCGGGACGACCGTTCGAGGCACAAGTGGTGCATGTGTAAGTGCAAATGCAAGGTGCGGCATGCAAGTGCAAGTGCGATATGTGACATACAATATGTAACATGCAAGACATGCACATGTAAACAATGAGGTGCATACGACCACATATGATAGCGAGTCACGCTCTTACTAACGATCTTGCATAGGAAACTTAGGACTGATGTGCTTGGATATGCGACACCGTCGCCTCTTGTTTTGGTGAGGAAATATGGGGAGTTTCTCCCTAGATCTCCGAGGGGGAAAACTCTCCACGATGTCACAAGATGGGCTAGCTACAAAACTTTTCTCATTTTGTGAACTCCTCCAGACTTTGTAAAACGAGATAGCTACATTGCTTCTCTCGCTTTACCAAGTTCGACCTCCAAACTTCTCCAAGTAAAGCTGGGGAACCCAAAGAAAGGCGAGTGAGTGACTCCGACCCATCAGAGCTTGTGCTAAGTTTCACAACAAATGGGAGACACTCCGTTCTATAGAGGGTGTTTGGTTACGTAGGAAAAATCCTAACCTAAAGGCTCACTTTAGGAAAACCAACGATCCATCACGCAGACACGTCGTCGCGCCAACCCAAGCCGGCGCATGCATCCTGTGTGGGTGATCAAACCCACTTGCCTAGACACCAGTAAACCTAAGACTAGCTAGAAATTTAGAGGATCTCATCACCGTGACGGTTGTAGATGCATTCTCTTTACTTGCTTCAAGCTCGCCGACGTCCGATCCATGCTCCAGTATGCTACGTAGAACGTGCACAGGACAACAAAAAGACCCAATAAGGGCAGGAGAGGAAGGGACCAGTGAGGTATGCAAAGTACCTAAAAATAACTAATTATGACATATGAAAATATAACCAAGATGTACCTTGCTCAGATTCACCTCACAAAACATAACACTTTGAGTGGGGGAACGCGGTGCAATAAGCTCATTCTTATCATCACCCAACGATAAAAGAGGCCATAATAGATCATCAACAAGCCCTCCAACTTATTTCTTACCATAAAAGATCCACTCGTGTTTCCATATATGAGACAACATTCATGCATCTAAGAGAAAATTTGTCATTTAACAACAGAGAACATAGAAGTGCTAAATCATAACACTAAAAAGTGATGGGGCAAAGAGAGGGCTTCCAAATCAGAAGAGATCCACAACTTCTTGCACATCACCAAAGCTCCACACATTTTTACATATTTGAAGCCATTTATTTGCATATTATAGCAGATTTAGAGTAGGATTTTACCCAAGTTTATCTTCCTCATCTGCCTCCAAGGTTTTGGGTAGAAGGTAGCACGGGATCCGGGGTCGGCTAGAGTACATCGAAGGGGAGAACCGAGAAAAGGTGAGGTGAGGCACTGGCTAGGGCATGAGAGCGTCCTCGGTAAGAAGGTCCGGCGAGAGGGTTTGCCGTCGTCGGCGTGCTCGACTGAGAGGGAGGCGAGGCTTATCGAGGGAGAACGGCGCACGTGTGGGTCTTCGTGAGCGGAGGCCGCTGATGGGGTGGGTAGCCAGCGGACGGAGGGGCTACTATCAAGGGAGGAGGACGGTCAGAGGAGTTTTCGACGTGGCGGACGACTCACTGGCGAGGGAGGTGGCCGGCTGCCGGAGCACGAGGGAGGAGATCGGAGGAAGTTTTTTTCGTGAGCGGGAGAGGGGAGGCGCGGTATTTTTTTTNCTCGCATTTTTCGTCCGGACATGTCTTCGCAGCAAAATAGTCTCCCACAAGTAAAATCGACATTTCGGACGCGATCGCACAGTCCGTTTCGTCGTTCGGGGCCATCTGAACAAGCTCGCTGGTGCTCAAGTCAATTTGAGTCAAATTCGTGCATAAAGCAATAACTAATTTTCGTCGATCACAGGTGGACACCCTACACTCATGATATCCAAAAATTGATGCCAACACCTCACTCCATGAAGTTTTTCTGTATGAAAAAGATTTTTTTTAGTATAATTTTTGAAGTTGGGTTTGCATGAGCACGATGAAACAATTATATTGTATTCATCTCCCAGCAATGATGATAATATTCATGGCAATGCTTATCAATGAAAAAGTACTATTGAAGTATTTCTTATATAATTTTTTAAAGTGAACCCATAGGGTATCAATGCATAGTATTCTCTCAAAGACATTTTTTGAGGCTCTGTTATGCAATGCTTCACTTCATGAAGTTTTTGTGTGAAAAGAAATTTTTTTAGCATAATTTTTGAAATTGAGTTTGCATGAGCATGATGAAGCAATCCTATTGTCTTTGTCTCCTGTCAATAATGATAGTGATCATGACAATGATGATTAATGAAAAAAATATCTTTGAGACATTTCTTATAGAATTTTTGAAAGCATATCCAAGAGTTATCAATGCATAATATTCTCACAACAAACAAAAACTCCAACAACACCCCAGCTATCAAGTACACAACAAACATAAACACCACAACAAAAATATAACACCCCCCATAAGGTCTCTTTTTCTGCTCAAATTCACAACAAACAGAAGAACCAACACCAACGACACCCGACGCTTAAACACACAACAAACAGAAGCATCACACCTCATAAGTCCTCTTCTTCGGCTCAAATTCATAACATACAGAAGCATCAACACCAAACAAAAACACCACAACAAAAATCTGCCACTAGAAACATAAGCACCAACACCAAACATGAACACAAATTAAAGGGTTAAAAAGGATTGGTCTTGTCACTGAGGCTAGCATCATCACTTATCTTCTTGGGCGGAATTTGATGTGTTAGCCTATATTTGGAATTTTTAATTTTGTATGGATAAAAGGGAAGTAGTATTTATAATGGAGCTGGAAAGGTTCATAGAGGAAATTGTGAAAGGTTAGATGAAGGCAAAATTTCTATCTTATCCTTATAAAGCCAAGTTTCTTGAAAATATATTGCATTACTAAATAAAAAAATACCAAAGAGTGCATAAAAGCACACAATCATGTATAGAAGTGTGACTTATCATCTATAAGTAAAGAAGAACGAACACTATTTCCATCTACATGCTTTAAGCAAAACTATTTGCCAAGATAGATTAGCACAAAAATGGGCTGCTTTATTGCAATCTCTTTGTGTGGATGAACAAATTTTGTTTGAATGATACTAAAAATCAGAGGTGAAAAATCTGTAGAACTTGATGATATTCCAATTGAAGTGTGAAAATATCTAAGAGGTTTGAGGGTTTCTTGGCTTACTAAACTCTTTAATGTTATTTTAAAAACTAAATAATGCTTGAGGAGTGGAGAAAGAGTATTTTGGTCCCTATTTTCACGCATAAAGGAATGCACATGAGTGTGTAAATTATAGAATAATTAAGTTAATGCACCACACATTAAAACTATGGGAGAGAGTAATTGAACATATGTTAAGACGTGATACACAAATTTCTCACAATCAGTTTGGATTAATGTTGGGCAAGTCTACTATGGAAGCTATACATTTATTGAGAGGTATGATGGATTAAGTACAGATAGAGTAATGAGGATATATATTATGATTTTTATATATTTTGAAAAAGGTTACGATAATGTTTAAGAGAAGTTCTTTAGAGAGTTCTAGAAAAGAAAGGCGGTGATATGACTTATATTCAAGTCATTAGAGATATGTATAGTAGAGCTATTACTTGTGTTCGAACTGAAGGAGGATTAACTAAGAATTTTCCTATTTCAATTGATTACATCAAGGATCGGTTTTAAGCCCATATCTTTTTTTCATCTTTTTTTTTCTTTAGTTATGGATGTTTTACTGGACATTTACGGGAGGTTGTACCATGGTGAATGCTTTTTGTTAATGACATCCTTCTTGTAGATAAGACTACATAGAGAGCTCGGAAAAACTTGGATTTTGAGATCTACATTGGAGTCTAAGAGCCTACGATTGAGTAGATGAATACATGAAATATAATTTTAGTAGTAGATCTAGTGATAGTGTTGTAACTATAGGTGATCAAATCATTAAAATGTGTGAATATTTTAGATATCTTAGATCTATTGTTCAAAATGATTGTGATATAGATATGGATGTTATCAGTAGAATTCAAGTTGGTTGGCTGAAATGGAGGAATGCATTGAACCTGTTGTTTGATAGAAAAATACCGCTTATACTTAAAGGAAAATTTTATAAGATGATGGTGAGTCTTGAAGTGCTTTATGATACAAAATGTTGGCATTTAAAAGAGAAGCATAAACTAAATTAAATTTTGCTTAGATGAGAATGCTTAGGTGGATGAGTGACTTGACACTTAGAGACAAAATGCGAAACAAGTATATTCGTGAAAGAGTTGACGTAGTTACACTGTCAGACAAGATTAGAGATGGTCGTCTTAGATGATTGATCACATTAAATGTTGACCATCTAATGATCCGGTTAACGGAATAGATATTTTAGATTCGACTTATGTTAAGAAAGACAGATGTTGTCTTTAAAGGACTTGGGCATATTGTATAAAAAAGATCTTAGTTTATTAGAATTAAATAAAAATACGACACTTAATAGGACGCATTGGAGAAAAAAAGATTCATGTAGCTTGTTGTTGTTGTTGTAATGTGAGAAAAGTAGATTCTTATGCAATTTGTAGCCGATCCCGCCAATGTCTCATCTCCATAGTGTTTTTAAAAGTTTAATAATATTCAAATTGTTCCGTTCAAATATGACGTCTTTTACTTCATACATTCAAGGGTCGATCTTTTGAATGGAGAGAACTTATAAAGTCAAGGTTTAAGATTGGGAGGAGTTACAATAAAGTAAATAATAAAGCTTACGTTGATTTTCTTGAACAAGACAAATCAAGGAAATTCTAGTCTTAGAAGATATAGTAATCTGCTTCAAATTTGACTATTTGCTTGCAGAAGCTTTGTATCTTCTTTGTGGCTTTTCATTTCTCTCAAAGGGCTATTTGGTTTGTTGAAGAAGAAATGTAGTGCAAACAAAATGCACTGTAATTGGAATGTCATGTATTTAAATAATTTGGAGTTATTTGAAAACGGGTAAAACAAATGTGAGAGATTATCTTTTTTTGAATTTGGTTTGAAGTAAAATAAACCAATGTAAAACTAACTTATGACAACGGTGACGACAATTGGTGGCTGGCGAGTAGCCTGTGAGCAGCAAGCAGCTATTGGCAGTTGGTGATGGAATGTAGTGGTGATATTAGTGAACGGTTACAATAAGTGATTGGTGGGAGCGAGCGATTGTGGTGCTGAGTGGTGGACGATAGATCATGTAATGGCCGTAGTTTGGAATGTATNAAATTGGTGGCTGGCGAGTAGCCTGTGAGCAACAAGCAACTATTGGCAGTTGGTGATGGAATGTAGTGGTGATATTAGTGAACGGTTACAATAAATGACTGGTGGGAGCGAGCGATTGTGGTGCTGAGTGGTGGACGATAGATCATGTAATGGCCGTAGTTTGGAATGTATTTGAAATTTTATTTTGCAGTGAGTGAGTTTGCAAACCATAATTATATCTTGCATTTCATTTTCTTAAACCAAACACCAATTTTTTGAAATCCCTGCATTCAAAATGCAATACACCCCGTTTTTCATCGAACCAAATGGCCTCTTGATGAGTTAAACAAAAAAGTTCTTGGATGGTATTTTTTAAGAGACTATGGTTGCACAACTTTATTATTAAGAGTTGTGTGAATTGGAGATAACTAGTTAAGTATTTCATCCCAATATTTATATAGCATACAAAATCATGAAATAATAACTATAGAATAAGTATAATAATCTATAAATTGATGAGTAGTTTTAATAATAGTCACAAAATTTATAGTTTGATGAATAGGTACTGACGATCCTATAGGTCAATGAGGTGGTTGCATAAGAAGGGCATAGGGTGGAAGTTTAGCGTGGGTTCTAGCCCACTTAATTAAGCATGCATTTAACACTAATTTTAAAGCAAATATAGAGACCTCTCATTCATTCCGATCTTTCTTGATAATTTTTAAAAGATTGCCTCAGATAATCCTTAATTAGGAATGTCAATAAGTCACTTTTAGCTATGATCTGAGTATAAATTAGGCCATTGTCAATTTTTTCTTTACTATGATGTATATTAGTTTCAATATGTTTATTATGATCATGTAATATTAGTTTATGTGCTGTATTAAAGACTAATGTTTTATTATAATAGAGTATCACAAGACTTTTTCACTGAACTCTAAAATCTTTTAGAATAATTTTAGTTATAATATTTCACAAAATTTTAAGGTTATTGAACTGAATTTGACACTTGTGCTAGCTCTTGCTTTCATATTATTAATTTTTAAAGATAGGACATTGTCTTCCAAGAATATGCAATATTCTTAAAGTTGACCTCTCGTCAACTATAAAATTTGTGCAATATATATCTTACTACTCTTTAGGAGTCAAATCCCCCTTCCCCCAACCCCCCACGTCTGTTTAAATATAATTCATTTTCTTAGGGTTCCTTCAAATATTATAGAATTGTATATATTGTCATAAGTTTGATTCTTTAAGTGCATCAACTGACTCACTTCATCAACAATATAGGCAATGTCAGGACTAGAATGTGATAAGTTGATAAGTTTTTAATCAGTCTTTGATTGTAAATTTATTTTATATTGTCTTTTGGAGAATGTCCATTAATTTTCATGGGACTCTTGATACTTTTGCGACCTAAATTATTCATTTCTTTTAACATATTTGTTATGTTAAATGAAAATTTTATGTCAAGAGCGTGTTACTTCAATGCCAAGGAAGTAATTTGGCTTGCTTATTTGATTCAAACTTTTGGTGAATTTTTTTTTCTAAGTTCACAATTATTTTTATGTCGTCCTCTATCATGACAAACATAAACTTGTAGTGCATGGACTCTTTATAAAATTGTGTTTCGCAAATAATTTATGATCTCGTTGACTTTGTTTATAACTCATATTGAGCATTTATCTTGGAGAACATGTCGAACCACACCCTTGGAGATTGCTTTATAATACATTTTTTTTTAAGTTTACTTCTGTGTTGCTTTACAATTGCGATAAATCATAGCAAAACTTTTATATATTGTATTTTCATGTTTGTATTAATTGTTAATATGAAAGAACTCTATCAGTGTTCATTTTCGCTACTAGAGCAAATATATCAAGATAATTAATCACATATTTGAGTGTCATATTTAGGGTTGTGAGTTTAGCTCGAAGATCGTTAATTTTATCGAAGATTGTTTCGAATTTTGGCTTGGATTCGAAATAAATGAGTCGGGCTACTAGCCAATGATTGTGAATTTAGGTCAAAGATTGCTGATCACTTGAAAATTGATTAGAATTTTGTCTCGGATCGAGATTGGATTGAAATAAACGAGCTGAACTACAAACCAAAATTTTGGATTAAATTTTTTTTGAGCCAATGTTCAGCCGACCCTAGCAGCTTGAAATAGAACCTTTAGCAGCCCTAGTCATATTTGAGTGTAGCTTGCGGCCTCCAATTTGAATTTATGCCTTTCTAGTGAATCATCAATTTAATATTTTGTAGTAAATACCCATCTACATCACGTTGATTTCTTTTTTTGTTTGGAAGCTTTGCTAGTTTCATATGCCTTTAAAGGCCTTAACTTTCTCCCACATAGTATCATTTCTATTCACTTGATTGAAAGCATTGGAGATTGTTTAGGGATAAAAATATTGTGGGTTGATTGGACTTGTGTAGATTGAGATATCCTTTTTTTTTAGTAAACATGTGAAGGAGTAGAAATGAATTCTAGTATAGGCCCAATTTGGGAAAGTGTGACTGGCTATAAAATGAAAAAAAAAATTCATTTTTGATTTATATATTTTTCTTAGGATAATTGATGATAAAATGCTATCTTTTTCATTAAAGTGCGTGATCAATTACACATTTTTCTTGTGTATTTGGGAGAATAGCTAACGGAGGCTTGGTGTTTGAGCATCAAATTTTCTCTATTTTGGGAATGTGTATGAATCAAGGCTACACTTTCAATTATTTTGAGATTAAGATTGTTTGAGGTATTGAAATGAGGAAATAATTGCTAGGATTCTTGAACCCAAAGTTTTTTTTGTAAGTAAACTTTTTAGAACATAGGTGTTTAAAATTGCTTACCCCAAAATTATTTTTTAAAAAGAGAGAGCCTTTGCGGTAACAAACCGGTGAGCATTCTTTCTCTCAACAATTCGATTTTATTGGGCTATGCACACTCATGAATACTCATGTATTGTTAATTTTTCTTAGAAGTTTGAGAAGATAATGGTTAAAATATTCTTTGATATTTTTGGATCTAGGTCCTCTAATTTTAATAGTAAACTAATTTTTTATCATGTTAAAAAAACGAGAAAGATAATACATCACTCATTAAAAATTAGTCATTTTATGTATTGTTAATTCTCAAATTTCAAAATAAAATGTTTGGATATTGAAGGAAATATGATTTTGAGAATAAGGATGAATGGGTTGTAAATGCATAGGTCTTGAAGTCATATTTGGTTTTTTTTAATTGATTTAAGAGTTAAGAGTTCCGATGATAATAATCTTCGCATTTTCAAAATGGTAGAGACCATCCTATTGTTTTATAAGCCCAATCATCCTCTTTGTGCCATGTTATTGAAAGATACAATTTAATGGTTAAAATACGACATTGCAATCATAAATTTTAGTTATCTTTTGAGTTTTTAACATGCTAATAAATAATTTAGATTCTTAAAGGATATTATGGAGTTTAAATGGTTTGTTTGTAAGCATATCTCCTCGAGAGGCCATGATGGTCAAGAATTCATAAGTTATGGCTATTATTTTTGGTTGCTCCAATAAGGGATGCTTCTTAGAGTTTGTCATATGATGTGTAGCTTTTGAATCAGTGATCTAGGAGCTGGAAATTAGAATCTATTAAACTACAAGGGCATGAGAAGAGGAGATACTATATAAGAATGNTGCTTATACTTAAAGGAAAATTTTATAAGATGGTGGTGAGTCCTGAAGTGCTTTATGGTACAAAATGTTGGCATTTAAAAAAGAAGCATAAACTAAGTTAAATTTTGCTTAGATGAGAATGCTTAGATGGATGAGTGGCTTGACACTTAGAGACAAAATGCGAAACAAGTATATCTGTGAAAGAGTTGACGTAGTTACACTGTTAGGCAAGATTAGAGATAGTCGTCTTAGATGATTTGATCACATTAAATATTGACCATCTGATGATCCAGTTAGCGAAATAGATATTTTAGATTCAACTTATGTTAAGAAAGATAGATGTTGTCTTTCAAGGACTTGGGCATATTGTATAAAAATGATCTTAGTTTATTAGAATTAATTGAAAATACGACACTTAATAGGACGCATTGGAGAAAAAAAGATTTATGTAGCTTGTTGTTGCTGTTGTAATGTGAGAAAGTAGATTCTGATGCAATTTGTGGCCGATCCCGCCAATGTCTTATCTGCACAGTGTTTCTAAAAGTTTAATAGTATTCAAATTGTTCCGTTCAAATATCATGTTTTTTACTTCATACATTCAAGGTCGATAATCTTTTGAATGGAGAGAACTTATAAAGTCAAGGTTTAAGATTGGGAGGAGTTACAATAAAGTAAATAATAANTAGCTGTGATGAAGTTATATAGAACTTCTCCAATATATCATCTAACAGCATTTGTAGAAATAGAATGACGTTCGCGTTAACTTGTAGAACAGTAGGGGTTTCATTAAGGATGGCATAAACCCCTTCGTATGAGAATATCATTCTCTTGTCACAAGAGAATGGATGGAAACTACAATTTTCAGTCTCCCTCTAATAATCTAAAAAATGAAGAACCTATGTGTTTGAAGACGTTACCAAGATTAAGTAGGACAATGAATAGGCCTTCCGCTTAAATAGAGCTTGACCTAATTATAGCCTAAACTTCAATGGTAGAGCTATTCCTTAACATGGATGATTTATGTAAAAAAAATTATCAGGTGATAGTTATCAATTATGCTGCACAAATATGTACACAAGGACACGAACATGGGACACTTCTTGATTGGTAGCGTCGCTTGCATTGACGTGTCGCGAAGTGGGATCGCAGTGCACACGCTTGAAGGGGATGGTATACCGCATTTGATAGTTCTTGCAGCAGCGACCGAATACTTTTCCTAGACCAAACTGGTCCAGGTTCTTTCCCTTATGAGGAGTCTGCCAGTTCTCGTGGGTCACTCGTAGTTATCCTCTTATTTTATATTTATTTTTATATGAGTGTAGGGTTAGTTTTTTATATGCTTTGTATCGAGACAACCCCCAACATCTCTTCTTCCCTGCGAGGGTTGTATTTCAGTTTCTAGGTGGTGCTTCTGCTGTATCTTGGTCTCTTGGTGGTGTTTATCCTTACCCAACTCCCCTGCATCTCTCCCATTTCATTGTTTGCATGTAGACAACCCAAGAAATAATCCTTTTGCCATTTTTATGTAGTTTCTTCTCTTTCTATCATTTTCCCTCATTGCCCAGCCCAGGACAACCTTTTTTAGCTTTTTGGCAGCCCACGACATCCCTCATCACCGTTCAAGCCCTCCACCCTCGCTGCCATCTTCTCTAGCCAATTGCTAGCCTTACTGCCATCCTCCCAGCAACTCACATAGCCCTCCCATGCTGGGTAATGTGGAGATCCGGACCACCGAGATTTAATTAGCTTCCTCATTAAGAATCTCACCTACCGTTCACATACTTTCCCATCTACAGATCACTTATCATATCCCACCTATCGCTCTCATGGTTTCTATAAATAGCCTCTTTTGGCTTAAAGGAAAAGACAAGCCAAGCAAAGTCAAACAAAGCAAGACCAAGCCAAGTCCCCTTGAGAGTTAAGAGAAAGAGAGGAAGAGAGAGAGAAAGGGAGAGAAGAAAATAAAAAATTTATTGTAAACGTAGAGGCGCTCGACGGTGTAATTTCTTGAAAAAATAAAATCATCTACAGCTCCGTGGACGTAGGCAAATTTGTCGAACCACGTAATTTATTGTCGTCATTTTTCACAATTGGTGTCAGAGCTTGGATTCGAATCTAAGGAAGAGCGATGGACAGAGACGAAGTGATGACATCAGGGATTGAGAAGTTCAATGACACAAATTTTGCTTACTGGAGGATGCAGATAGAAGAACACCTCTATGGAAACAAACTTCATCTTCCGTTACTGGGAAAACGACCAGAAAAAATGGATGAGGCGGAATGAAATCTGTTTGATCGACAGGTTATGGGGGTTATACGATTAACCCTATCGAGATCGGTTGCCCACAACGTCATAAAGGAGAGGACTATTACATATTTCATGATAGTTTTATTAGGTATGTATGAAAAACCATCGGTGAATAACAAAGTGCGTCTGATGAAAAAGTTATTCAACTTGAAGATGACGGAATGTGTGTCTGTTGCTCAACATCTAAATTATTTCAACACTATCACAAATCAATTGTCGTCTGTTGAAATTGATTTTGATGATGAGATATGTGCGCTGATATCGTTGACTTCATTGTCAAATAGCTGGGAAGCTATGAAGATGACAATTAGTAGTTCTGCAGGTAAATCTAAGCTGAAATATGATGATATTCGTGATTTGATTTTGACTAAGGAGGTGCGCAAGAAGGATTTTGGCGAGACCACGTGTTCAAGTTCAATGCTGAATGTTGATTCCAGAGGGAGATCACATGACAGAAACTCAAATAGAGAAAAACCAAAATCAAAGTCTGATCAGCAGACAACCTGCTGGAATTGTGGCAAGACTGGCAACATAAAAAAGAACTGCAGAAATCCTAAGAAGTAAAAGAATGATGAAGCTAATGTTTTAACTGAAGAAATACTTGATGCACTATTTTTGGCAGTTCACAGTTCTGTTGATGACTGAATACTGGATTCAGGGGCTTGCAGGTAACTTTGGGAATATATATCTGACTAATGAAAAAACTTTGGACGTGGTGGGGATAAAAGATGTTGATATTGCAGTCCCTAACAATAGCAAATAGACTTTGCAGATGGCCATACACGCTCATGAGTTGAAGAAAAACCTCATCTCTGTTGGACAACTCAATAATGGTGGTAATTCGGTAGTGTTCTCAGATAACACCTTGAAAGTTACCAAAAGAGCATCAGTACTGACTCAGGGTAAGAAAACTGACACACTATATATGACTACAGATTTACTCATGTGAGAACACATGAGTCAGAGATACATTATGTGGAAGCAAAAGAAGATCAATTTCTTGAAAAGTGGTAGAGCGCCAAAGGCAGAAAAACCAAACCTTGTGCAGACAAATGGTGAATAATAACAGAGCTTTGAAATCTTTCAAGATGAGATTTCGAGCAAGTGAGAGCTAACCAAAAAGGAGGAGACGAATTCCCTGCCAGGGAATCAGACTTGGGAGCTGGCAGAACTTTCACCAACGAAGAATGCATTGCATAACAAGTGAGTGTACCGGGTGAATACTGTGTTTGGTGGTAGTAAGAGATACAAGACTGAAATTATTGAAAATGACTTTCAGCAGAGACAAGATATTACTTATATAGTGAGAGTTATAAGCATACACATGAGTAACCTAGGAAAGAGCTTGGTGGTACAATGCTACGTTGACGATGATATGTCAACTGAGGGTGTTACTCGTGATAAGTTTAAGTTATGCTCAACTTCAGCTGGTCTTCTGACATGAAAACAAAAGCTTCGAGTTACAGAAGTGGATGATATCATGCTTGAGAAAAAAGTCGATACAACTAGTAGATGATGCAACCAGTAGGTAATGCAGTCAGTGTCCCAGTATCAAAGTGGGAGAATTGTCGGGTAATGTGAAGACCCGGTCCAACAAAATTTAATTAGCTTCCTAATTAAGAATCTCACCTTCCGTTTACCTACTGCTCACCTACTTCCCACCTACCGCTCTCATAGTTTCTATAAATAGCCTCTTTTAGCTTAAAAGAAAAGCCAAGCCAAGCAAGACCAAGCCAAGTCCTCCTAAGAGCTAAGAGAAAGAGAGAAAGAGAGAGAGAGAGAGGAAGAGAGAGGAAAATAAAGATTTTCTTGTAAACGTCGAGGCGCTCGACCGTGTTAGAAATAATAATGATAAGATATTTGTGCATTAGAATTAGAAATCTTAAAATGCAAAATAGTTTGTAAAACAAAATCACTTCATAAAACTTTTAGCATTTGTGCCTGATTCATTTTTTGAGCAAACACTTCTTCGGCAAAATTGTGATTGATATTTTTTTTCCAAAATTGGCGTTGGACACAATCATGACACACCCAACACATTAGGGAACACACAATGATGATAAAGTATATTTACTTATTAGTTCATGTAGTAAACTATAATTTTTTATTTATGATGGTAAAAGTTCCATTAAAGAGGGCACCAATTTAGCTTTGATGATCTCATGAGGCTGAGTGTGTTGGGCCAACTAGTGTTGCATCAATACATTCTTATTACTTCAGATGATTTGAAGATTATACACTCATTTTCTAATTTTAGCATTTTGCGCGGACAATTTAAGGCTAATATTGAGGAAGTCATGGCTATTGATCAATGCTAATATTATGTGTTGTTCACAATTAAACACAATAAAATAAATAAATCAAGTACAATTTTTTTCCCAAAAGTCTTGTAATTAAACCAATTTTTGATCCTTAAGTTTTTTATTTGATTTATATGATGTTATTATTTTAAATTCTAATTTTTTGTATTGAAGATATGGATTTTTTGTTCTTTGAGTCTACACTTCATTATTAATAATTTATAAAAAAATTGTGTAAATGGTATGTGGAGTTCCATTTTAAACAGTTATGTCGTGTCCTATGTCCTAGTGTGCATATTTTGTTGTGCCTATCTTTCATAGGAAATAATTATATTTGAATTTTGAAGTAATGTGGTAGTTGCTTTTATTTAAGGTTTGCAAGTGAGATGCCTAATGTAACATTTGTAATAAGATTTTGTAATAAGATTGATACTGATAGTTTGGATAAGGTTAATGTATAAATTGAGCTCTAGCCAAACAGTTTATTCGAGCAGACTTAAGTTTAAATCCAAACAAACAGTTTACTCCAGGCAAGTTAAATACGGCATAATGTTAAATTACATTCTAGCCCTGTTTTGTTATAAATCTTAGATTTTGTGTATGTTTGGGGCAACTTTAGCTTATTAATAAGCTGATGCAGCTTAGCTGCCCCATGAAGCTGTTGCGGATAAGCTGATTGACTGTTTGTTTTTTACTATTTGAAAATAATTGTGCGGCAGTTTTTTCTGGACAAATAACAATTCCGTCTCTGTGTAATAATGTTGTTTGTAACAAAACCTTTATAGCCTTATATTTGATACTTCATAAACAAAACTTTACTTCAGAACAGTACAAAAATCTAGATAAACATCTCACTTAACAGTGAGTATCAAGATTGCTAAACAAAAGAAAAAAAAACTATTAAAATTACAAATACTAATATGATAATATTGATTTTAAAATGCAGACGACGTACGTCATGAACTACGTCGTGCTCTAGCAAACCCAAAGGGCTATGAATGCATAATATTCTCTCAAAAAAATTTCCTGAGGCTCTGTGATGCATTGCCTCATTCCATGAGGTGAAAAAAATTTCTTTTTAGCATAATTTTTGAAATTGGGTTTGCATGAGCATGAGGAAACAATCCTAGTGTATTTTTCTCCTAACAGTGATGATAGTGATCATGATAATAATGATAAATGAAAAAGTACATTGGAGACATTTCTTATAGAAATTTTTAAAGTGAACCCAAAATGCTATGAATGTATTATATTCTCTTAAAGAAATTTCTTGAGGCTCTATGATGCATGCCTCACTTCATAAAGTTTTTCTGCATGAAAATGATTTTTTTTTAAGCATAATTTTTGAAATTGGGTTTGCATGAGCACAGTGAAACAATTCTATTGTATTTATCTCCTAGCAATGATGATAATATTCATGGTAATGCTCATCAATGAAAAAGTACATTGAAGTATTTCTTATATAATTTTTCAAAGTGAACCCATGGGGTATCAATGCATAGTATTCTCTCAAAGAGATTTTTTGAGGCTCTGTTATGCAATGCTTCACTTCATAAAGTTTTTGTGTGAAAAGAAATTTTTTTAGCATAATTTTTGAAATTGAGTTTGCATGAGCATGATGAAGCAATCCTACTGTATTTGTCTCCCGTCAATAATGATAGTGATCATGACAATGATGATTAATGAAAAAAATATCTTTGAGGCATTTCTTATAGAATCTTTGAAAGCATATCCAAGAGTTATCAATGCATAATATTCTCGCAACAAATAAAAACACCAACAACACCCCAGCTATCAAGTACACAACAAACATAAACACCACAACGAAAATCTAACACCCCCATAAGGTCTCTTTTTCTGCTCAAATTCACAACAAATAAAAGAACCAACACCAACGACACCCCGACGCTTAAGCACACAACAAACAGAAGCATCACACCCCATAAGTCCTCTTCTTCGGCTCAAATTCACAACATACAGAAGCATCAACACCAAACAGAAACACCACAACAAAAATCCGCCACAAGAAACATAAGCACTGGCACCAAACATAAACACAAATTAAAGGGTTAAAAAGGATTGGTCTTGTCACTGAGGCTATCATCATCACTTGTCTTCTTGGGCGGAATTTTATGTGTTAGCCTATATTTGGAATTTTTAATTTTGTATGGATAAAAGGGAAGTAGTATATATAATGGAGCTGGAAAGGTTCATAGAGGAAATGGTGAAAGGTTAGATGAAGGCAAAATTCCTATCTTATCCTTATAAAGCCAAGTTTCTTGAAAATATATTGCATTACTAAATAAAAAAAATACCAAAGAGTGCATAAAAGCACACAATCATGTATAGAGGTGTGACTTATCATCTATAAGTAAAGAAGAACGAACACTATTTCCATTTACATGCTTTAAGACAAAACTATTTGCCAAGGTAGCTTAGCACAAAAATGGGCTGCCTTATTGCAATCTCTTTGTGTGGATGAACAAATTTTGTTTGAATAATACTAAAAATCAAGGGTGGAAAATCTGTAGAACTTGATGATATTTCAATTGAAGTGTGAAAATATATAAGAGATTTGAGAGTTCCTTGGCTTACTAAACTCTTTAATGTTATTTTAAAAACTAAAAGATGCTTGAGTGGAGGAAGAGTATTTTGGTCCCTATTTTCACGCATAAAGGAATGCACATGAGTGTGTAAATTATAGAATAATTAAGTTAATGCACCACACATTAAAATTATGAGAGAGAGTAATTGAATATATGTTAAGACGTGATACAAAGATTTCTCACAATCAGTTTGGATTAGTGTTGGGCAAGTCTACTATGGAAGCTATACATTTATTGAGAGGTTTGATGGATTAAGTACGGATAGAGTAATGAGGATATATATTATGATTTTTATTGATTTTGAAAAAGTTACGATAATGTTCCAAGAGAAGTTCTTTAGAGAGTTCTAGAAAAGAAAGGCATTGATATGACTTATATTCAAGTCATCAGAGATATGTATAGTAGAGCTATTACTTGTGTTCGAACTGAAGGAGGATTGATTAAGAATTTTCCTATTTCAATTGATTACATCAAGGGTCGGCTTTAAGCCCATATCTTTTTTTTTTTAATTATGGATGTTTTACTGGACATTTACGGGAGGTTGTACCTTGGTGTATGCTTTTTTTTAATGATATCCTTCTTGTAGATAAGACTACAGAGAGAGCTCAGGAAAAACTTGGATTTTGAGATCTACATTGGAGTCTAAGAGCCTACGATTGAGTAGATCAATAAATGAAATATAATTTTAGTAGTAGATCTAGTGGTAGTGTTGTAACTATAGGTGATCAAATCATTAAAATGTGTGAACATTTTAGATATCTTAGATTTATTGTTCAAAATGATTGTGATAGAGATGAGGATGTTATCAGTAGAATGCAAGTTGGTTGGCTGAAATGGAGGAATGCATTGAACTTGTTGTTTGATAGAAAAGTACTGCTTATACTTAAAGGAAAATTTTATAAGATGGTGGTGAGTCCTGAAGTGCTTTATGGCACAAAATGTTGGCATTTAAAAAAGAAGCATAAACTAAGTTAAATTTTGCTTAGATGAGAATGCTTAGGTGGATGAGTGGCTTGACATTTAGAGATAAAATGCGAAACAAGTATATCTGTGAAAGAGTTGACGTAGTTACACTGTTAGGCAAGATTAGAGATAGTCGTCTTAGATGATTTGATCACATTAAATGTTGACCATCTGATGATCCGGTTAGTGAAGTAGATATTTTAGATTCAACTTATGTTAAGAAAGATAGATGTTGTCTTTCAAGGACTTGGGCATATTGTATAAAAAAGATCTTAGTTTATTAGAATTAAATGAAAATACGACACTTAATAGGACGCATTGGAGAAAAAAAGATTCATGTAGCTTGTTGTTGTTGTTGTAATGTGAGAAAAGTAGATTCTGATGCAATTTGTGGCCGATCCCGCCAATGTCTCATCTCCATAGTGTTTCTAAAAGTTTAATAATATTCAAATTGTTCCGTTCAAATATGATGTTTTTTACTTCATACATTCAAGGTCGATAATCTTTTGAATGGAGAGAACTTATAAAGTCGAGGTTTAAGATTGGGAGGAGTTACAATAAAGTAAATAATAAAGCTTACGTTGATTTTCTTGAACAACACAAATCAAGGAAATTCTAGTCTTAGAAGATATAGTAATCCGCTTCAAATTTGACTATTTGCTTGCAGAAGCTTTGTATCTTCTTTATGGCTTTTCATTTCTCTCAAAGGGCTATTTGGTTTGTTGAAGAAGAAATGTAGTGCAAACAAAATGCACTGTAATTGGAATGTCATGTATTTAAATAATTTGGAGTTATTTGAAAACGTGTAAAACAAATGTGAGAGATTATCTTTTTTTGAATTTGGTTTGAAGTAAAATAAACCAATGTAAAACTAACTTATGACAACGGTGACGACAATTGGTGGCTGGCGAGTAGCCTGTGAGCAACAAGCAACTATTGGCAGTTGGTGATGGAATGTAGTGGTGATATTAGTGAACGGTTACAATAAATGACTGGTGGGAGCGAGCGATTGTGGTGCTGAGTGGTGGACGATAGATCATGTAATGGCCGTAGTTTGGAATGTATTTGAAATTTTATTTTGCAGCGAGTGAGTTTGCAAACCATAATTATATTTTGCATTTCATTTTCTTAAACCAAACACCAATTTTTTTAAATCCCTGCACTCAAAATGCAATACACCCCGTTTTTCATCGAACCAAATGGCCTCTTGATGAGTTAAACAAAAAAGAGATTATGGTTGCACAACTTTATTATTAAGAGTTATGAGAATTGGAGATAACTAGTTAAGTATTTCATTGCAATATTTATATAGCATACAAAATCATGAAATAATAACTATAGAATAATTATAATAATCTATAAATTGATGAGTAGTTTTAATAATAATCACAAAATTTATAGTTTGATGAATAGGTACTGACGATCCTATAAGTCAATGAGGTGGTTGCATAAGAAGGGCATAGGGTGGAAGTTTAGTGTGGGTTCTAGCCCACTTAATTAAGCATGCATTTAACACTAATCCTTAAGCAAATATAGAGACTTTTCATTCATTCCGATCTTTCTTGATAATTTTTAAAAGATTGCCTCAGATAATCCTTAATTAGGAATGTCAATAAGTCACTCTTAGCTATGATCTGAGTATAAATTAGGCCACTGTCAATTTTTTCTTTTCTATGATGTATATTAATTTCAATATGTTTATTATGATCATGTAATATTAGTTTATGTGCTGTATTAAAGACTAATGTTTTATTATAATAAAGTATCACAAAACTTTTTCACTGAACTCTAAAATCTTCTAGAATAATTTTAGTTATAATATTTCACAAAATTTTAAGGTTATTGAACTGAATTTGACGCTTGTGCTAGCTCTTGCTTTCATATTATTAATTATTAAAGTTAGGACATTGCCTTCCAAGAATGTGCAATATTCTTAAAGTTGACCTCTTGTCAACTATAAAATTTGTGCAATATATATCTTACTACGCTTTAGGAGTCAAATCCCCCTTCCCCCAACCCCCCACGCCCGTTTAAATGTAATTCATTTTCTTAGGGCTCCTTCAAATACTATTGAATTGTATATATTGTCATAAGTTTGATTCTTTAAGTGCATCAATTGATTCACTTCATCAACAATATAGGCAATGTCAGGTCTAGAATGTGATAAGTTGATAAGTTTTTAATCACTCTTTGATTGTAAATTTATTTTAATATTGTCTTTTGGAGCATGTCCATTAATTTTCATGGGACTCTTGATACNTCTAGAATGGGATAAGTTGATAAGTTTTTAATCAGTCTTTGATTGTAAATTTATTTTAATATTGTCTTTTGGAGCATGTCCATTAATTTTCATGGGACTCTTGATACTTTTGCGCTCTAAATTATTCATTTCTTTTAACGTATTTGTTATGTTAAATGAATATGTCAGGAGCGTGTTACTTCAATGCCAAAAAAGTAATTTGGCTTGCTTATTTGATTCAAACTTTTGGTGAATTTTTTTTTCTAAGTTCAGAATTATTTTTATGTCGTCCTCTATCATGACAAACATAAACTTGTAGTGCATGAACTCTTTATAAAATTGTGTNGATTATATTTTGCATTTCATTTTTTTAAACCAAACACCAATTTTTTGAAATCCCTGCATTCAAAATGCAATACACCCCGTTTTTCATCGAACCAAATGGCCTCTTGATGAGTTAAACAAAAAAGAGATTATGATTGCACAACTTTATTATTAAGAGTTATGAGAATTGGAAATAACTAGTTAAGTATTTCATTCCAATATTTATATAGCATACAAAATCATGAAATAATAACTATAGAATAATTATAATAATCTATAAATTGATGANAATTATATTTTGCATTTCATTTTCTTAAACCAAACACCAATTTTTTTAAATCCCTGCACTCAAAATGCAATACACCCCGTTTTTCATCGAACCAAATGGCCTCTTGATGAGTTAAACAAAAAAGAGATTATGGTTGCACAACTTTATTATTAAGAGTTATGAGAATTGGAGATAACTAGTTAAGTATTTCATTGCAATATTTATATAGCATACAAAATCATGAAATAATAACTATAGAATAATTATAATAATCTATAAATTGATGAGTAGTTTTAATAATAATCACAAAATTTATAGTTTGATGAATAGGTACTGACGATCCTATAAGTCAATGAGGTGGTTGCATAAGAAGGGCATAGGGTGGAAGTTTAGTGTGGGTTCTAGCCCACTTAATTAAGCATGCATTTAACACTAATCCTTAAGCAAATATAGAGACTTTTCATTCATTCCGATCTTTCTTGATAATTTTTAAAAGATTGCCTCAGATAATCCTTAATTAGGAATGTCAATAAGTCACTCTTAGCTATGATCTGAGTATAAATTAGGCCACTGTCAATTTTTTCTTTTCTATGATGTATATTAATTTCAATATGTTTATTATGATCATGTAATATTAGTTTATGTGCTGTATTAAAGACTAATGTTTTATTATAATAAAGTATCACAAAACTTTTTCACTGAACTCTAAAATCTTCTAGAATAATTTTAGTTATAATATTTCACAAAATTTTAAGGTTATTGAACTGAATTTGACGCTTGTGCTAGCTCTTGCTTTCATATTATTAATTATTAAAGTTAGGACATTGCCTTCCAAGAATGTGCAATATTCTTAAAGTTGACCTCTTGTCAACTATAAAATTTGTGCAATATATATCTTACTACGCTTTAGGAGTCAAATCCCCCTTCCCCCAACCCCCCACGCCCGTTTAAATGTAATTCATTTTCTTAGGGCTCCTTCAAATACTATTGAATTGTATATATTGTCATAAGTTTGATTCTTTAAGTGCATCAATTGATTCACTTCATCAACAATATAGGTCTAGAATGGGATAAGTTGATAAGTTTTTAATCAGTCTTTGATTGTAAATTTATTTTAATATTGTCTTTTGGAGCATGTCCATTAATTTTCATGGGACTCTTGATACTTTTGCGCTCTAAATTATTCATTTCTTTTAACGTATTTGTTATGTTAAATGAATATGTCAGGAGCGTGTTACTTCAATGCCAAAAAAGTAATTTGGCTTGCTTATTTGATTCAAACTTTTGG
>JXCR01078910.1:79998-119903 GCA_002079205.1 Phalaenopsis hybrid cultivar
TTGTTCAATTAATTAATTAATTGATAAAAAACAAACTCCAATCAAGCAGAGCCATGAATACTTTCTCGAGCATATTGGTTCATTGATAACTCTGCACGTCGCTGCTGCGAAACAAATATTACCAACCTAACCATGTAACACTTATTTATATCAAGAAGGAGCTCCAATTGAGCAGAGCTCTGCAGTCCTAGCCACTGTTGAAAAACATATATATACCAGTCTAATCTCCTGCTGTCAAATACTGCCTACATCCCTACTCCACATTGGTAACATAATGGAAATTCATATCTGCTCATTGTTTTACTTCATTTCCCTGTTAACTCTTGCTCTTATATGTATTTCTGTTCATGGTCTCTCACCAGACTGAGTCTAATACTTCTTGACGTGCAATCCGTTCCATTGAATTGATTTGTGGTTTCTATTTGCTGCAGATGACGTGGATATTCTTGAATCAAATTCAGAAGCTTGAAAAATCTGCTGGGCTCTAGAGGTTTCTGATAACATTCCGGCTTTTTTGAACTGTTGCTGAGGCTGGTTTTGGATCTTGGTAGCCCATCTAATCCATTGGCAGGGAACTGCTGACTTCACAAAAAAAATCAAAATAAAAGATCCTTTGTTGCGTAGTGGTGATTTTTTTGTCATATTTTGTTTTGCAAGGAATATTATTTTTACATAAAAGCACATCCTATAATCCATGTTGAATTATCATAAGGTTGCCTTTTATCTACCTGCTTTATTATTTTTAGTCTTTTGAGAAGTTTGAGGGTCACCTCCAACTAAATTCATTATTTTGTTAAATTAACACACATGAGAATTTTAAAAACAGGAGTTTCTAAAAGCTATNATCGCTGTTGCGAAACAAATATTACCAACCTAACCATGTAACGCTTATTTATATCAAGAAGGAGCTCCAATTGAGCAGAGCTCTGCAGTCCTAGCCACTGTTGAAAAACATATATATACCAGTCTAATCTCCTGCTGTCAAATACTGCCTATATCCCTACTCCACATTGGTAACATAATGGAAATTCATATCTGCTTATTGTTTTACTTCATTTCCCTGTTAACTCGTGCTCTTATATGTATTTCTGTTCATGGTCTCCCACCAGACTGAGTCTAATACTCCTTGACGTGCAATCCGTTCCATTGAATTGATTTGTGGTTTCTATTTGCTGCAGATGACGTGGATATTCTTGAATCAAATTCAGAAGCTTGAAAAATCTGCTGGGTTCTAGAGGTTTCTGATAACATTCCGGCTTTTTTGAACAGTTGCTGAGGCTGGTTTTGGATCTTGGTAGCCCATCTAATCCATTGGCAGGGAACTGCTGATTTCACAAAAAAAATCAAAATAAAAGATCCTTTGTTGCGTAGTGGTGATTTTTTTGTCATATTTTGTTTTGCAAGGAATATTATTTTTACATAAAAGCACATCCTATAATCCATGTTGAATTATCATAAGGTTGCCTTTTATCTACCTGCTTTATTATTTTTAGTCTTTTGAGAAGTTTGAGGGTCACCTCCAACTAAATTCATTATTTTGTTAAATTAACACACATGAGAATTTTAAAAACAGGAGTTTCTAAAAGCTATAGGGTCACAATCAGAAGTGCAGAAATAAAGTAAAAAATATTCCAAAATAACAAGATATCTATATGCTCCAAGATTAGTCAAAGGAGGTTCCATTCAAAAGTAGATAGAACATCACTATGAAATTCAACAAAAAATAATGAGACAGATTGGTTGATTCCCCAATAATAGAAATATAAGAGAGTTAATGGACAACTTGTCAAACAAATGCCCAAGACAAAACCAGAGAAGGTGTTACAAGTCCAGCCAACGACATAGAACAACCACCCAAACGAGCAGCTGGTAGTAGAACCCATTAAAGTTGGGATCCAGCTTGCTAAGGAAGTAAGCTACTAACAGACAAGGAGGAACGACAAGCATCCAACAATAACACTATTGAACATAGGCAATAAGAGTCCTCCAAATTATAGTAGAGTGAGCAAAATGAAACCAATAGTTTAAACAAAATAGGCTGGACAGTAGTAACAATATAGTAAAGGCAATGTTATATAATAATATATAGCAGATGTCCCTATTGAATAGAGCATTGGAATTATCTATAGTAAATTGAATGAATAATTGTANTACTAACAGACAAGGAGGAACGACAAGCATCCAACAATAACACTATTGAACATAGACAATAAGAGTCCTCCAAATTATAGTAGAGTGAGCAAAATGAAGCCAATAGTTTAAACAAAATAGGCTGGACAATAGTAACAATATAGTAAAGGCAATGTTATATAATAATATATAGCAGATGTCCCTATTCAATAGAGCATTGGAATTATCTATAGTAAATTGAATGAATAATTGTAGGCATTGAGCCATTGAGATTCCACTTCCTGCCCTTTTGTCAAATAGCAAAGCGAATCCTCTTACTGACAGATGTCAAAATGCGAGCTATTATTATTTAATTTCTATAATTTCTTTAAGCTAAATGTACTAAGGTGTAATCGGAGTGGCTAGTAGTAGATTTTCTAGTAATATTGTGGCTAATGTTTTTAGCATGAATGAGAATTTGATTGAAACTGTACCGCAGGTGAAAAAAATTACTGTGGGAGAACTTTATAACTGTTTTTCATTTTGAAAAGTGAATACACATTTGTGAGCCAGTGTTTCAGCTGCTTTTACGAAAATGCTGTTTTAAAAATAGGGAAGCCGCAAACAGTTGATCCTCGCCTGGGTCTGCAGATCTAATTGAGGTATGGATTGAAATTACCTTTTTGCCCCTCATTAATTCAGAAAGTGACTCATTTTATCTCTAATATTACCCCTCCTCTCTTCTCTTTCCCTTCGGCTTTGCTCCGGGCAATTTGTGTTGGGGTACATTCACTGTCATCTTCTCTTATTACTTGTATGTCGCCTCTCTCTGTATTTATCGCTAATGAAACCTTTACCTCCTTTCTTGTTTTACCTATGTGGTGATGGTTTGGTGCTTCTTGTTTTACTTATTTGGTTGTGTCTTGGGGCTTATCGATTTTCCATTGTGTTGGTGGTTTGGTTCTTCTCGTTTTACATATGTGGTTGTGTCATTGAGGCTTAGTAGTTGTCCTTTGTGGTGGTGGTGTGGTGTTTCCCGTTTTACTTATGTGTTTGTGTCTTGTGGCTTCTCAGTTTTCTTCTATGATGGTGGTTTGATGCTTCTTATTTTATTTATGTGGTTGTGCTTTAGGGTTTCTCGATTTTTCCCTATGGCGGTGGTTTGATGCTTTGCATTTTATTAAATTGGTTGTGTCTTAGGGCTTCTTGGTTTTCCTTTGTGGTGGTAGTTTGGTGTTTCTCGTTTTATTTATGTGATTGTACTATTGGGGCTTCTCAACTTTTCTCTTTAGTGGTGTTTTGGTGCTTCTTGTTTTACTTTTGTGGTTGTGCCTTGGGGTTTCTTGGTTTTTTTTTTTAGTGGTGGTTGTTTGGCGCTTCTTGTTTTATCACATTGGTTGTGTCTTAGGGCTTCTCAATTTTTCTTTGTGGCGATGATTTGTTGCTTCTTGTTTTATCACATTGGTTGTGCGTTGTGGCTTCCCAATTTGCTCTTGTGCTGTGGGTGTGGTTATGGTTGTGGCAGTGAACTTTACATATAAAGCCCCCAAGACACAACCACATATGTACATATCCAACATATAAAGTTCCTTATAAGTTTCATGAGACACCTAAAGATGGAGTGATACACTTTGTTGTAGCAGATTTACATAAAGGTTACGAGTTTAATATCTCTATAGTTCTTTTGGTAGTCTTCCAAATAAATTCATCTTTGTTAGTACTTGGCTTAATTGTCTAAGATGCTGCTTATTTTTGGTAATGAAGATGCAAGTTTTTTGTGGTCTGGTGGTCTCTCTTGCCTGTTGGTTGTGGTTTGGCGGTCTCTATTGGTTGTGAGTGTGGATGTTTTTTGTAATGTTGGTTGTTGGTAGGGGTTGGCTTTGGTTTTGATGTGGCTTTTGCATGGATGGTTGTGGTTGGTGTTAGCTCCAGTTTTGGTTGAGGTTTTGTTTTTATGGTTATTGGTTGTGGGTGTTTATTTGGTTGATGTTTTTGCATACAATTAAGTGAACTATTACGCATTCGTATATGTAACGTGTGTTGTGTCGTTTTTTGGTTTTCGTATTGTTATGTAGAGCAATGATGGAAAAAAAATCAATAGATTACCAATTGTGACTTATATAATTGTACCTACTTGTTTTTCCCTTGATACGACTTTGTTTTAAAACACACATCACACATAACCATATATACTATCTGGTTTTAGAGCTCATCAAACTTTTTACTACAAATACTATATGATCTTAAAGCACGCTTGACGCTGTTAACAACAAATACTACATGGTCTTAGATCGCATATAACATTGGTAACCATTAAAACTACCTGATATTACCACACATGACATTGTTAACCACATAAACTAGGGCACGCATGACACTGTTAACCACATATACTACCTATTTAAGGCACACTTGACACTGTTAACCGCAGATAATACATATTCTTAAAGCACACATTACACTATTAATCACATATACTACTTGGTATTACCACACATGACACTATTAACCACAAATATTATCTAGTCTTAGACCACACATGACATGGTAACTACAAATACTATATAATCTTACCACACATGAGATTGATGACCACATATACTACCTGATCTTAGATCACACATGACAATGATAAACATAGATACTGCTTGATCTTAGAGCACACATGACACTATTAACAACATATACAACCTAATTTTAAAGCATACATCACACTATTAACCACTAATACTGTATGGCCTTAAAAACTGTATGATATAGTTGATGATCCTGCATGGAGCATTCTTTGATAAATTTGATCTCATTGAGCTCTAGATTGATTAGCTTTCTTTTTAAAATTTTGTTTCAAATTTTATAATTAAATTTTTAATTATACGATAAATTATATTATTTTCCTAAAATTGTTTATATACATGATACATCTGATGGGAAAACAAAAGGAAGGTGATATATTTGCCATTTCAGAGAGAGAGGTCAAAATCATATATTCTATGATTTATATTTGAAAGAGATAGAAATTGACAATAAACAAATCACACAATTCAATAAAAAGGTTGGCAAAATATAATAAAAAAATTACGTGAAAGAACAAGAAAAATATATGATAAAACTCAATTGAAGAGTAAAAGAGATAAATTGAAAAAAAGATTGGAAACTGCATAAAGAATTAAAAAAAGTGGTCATTGGATTTGATTGGGACCTTATTAATAAAACAATGGATGAATCAGAAGAGTGATGAAGAGAAAAAGTTTTAATAAGTAGAAATGCTATATGTATTCATTATATTCTCATATTTATTTAACTATATTTATTTAACTTCGATTTCATCAATTGTAGGTCCTGCATAGCCAAAAATTTAAGATTTCTAGCATAGACTCTGAGTTGAAGGAGAAACTTGATTATATATTTCTTGGTGTTGTGGCTACGGGCTTCAATATTTGGGCAACAACATAGAACTTCCCCCAAAATATGGATGAGCCCGAATATGCTCATTCAAATGAAGTCCATAAGAAAGCCCCAAATGAGATAGAACAAGGTGAATCGAGTCATTCCAAGCACTCTGCACCCTATACACAGAAGCGAAAAAAGAAAATATAAGTTGACACAAAATATTTATTTGAGCTGATTTTACAGCTGGTCATGACCTACACTAGTATGACGTCCACCCAACCATGTTAGAAATCGTGAAGCTAGTGAACTCCACTCCCGTGATATTCGATGATATGTCCTTATATTTATTCACTATAAAACTTCTAGATGATCAAACGAAGTTGGAGGCTTTTATGAAGATGGTGTCGGACTAGAAGATTTTTTACCTCCAATATTTTTTATATAAGTAGTCTAGTTAGTTTGTATTTTTTTATTTCTTTTCTTCATTAGCTTGTAATCCTTTGAACTTTTAAGCCGAACAATATCCTGTGATGTGTTGATGTGACATGTCAACATTTATGTTTCGCACTAATAGTAGTACTTTATTTATGCAATTGTACACTTATAGCATAGCTTATTATTTTTATTATATTTTGCAATGAGCCTATACATCATACTTAATCATCACAAGGTAAAGAAATTTACTCAAGAAGTATGAGAAAGACACCACACAAATTCATTGAAACAAGAGATATAACTTAACCAAATGTTTACAAATGAAATACAATAGTAAAGACAAACAAGACTTATCTTCCTCTACCTTACAATGACCTGAAGATGCTTAACCAAGACTCCTCCTGAACCTAGGTTGTTGCTCCTGAAGGCTCTCCCTCTCCTCTGCACTAGAAGAGAAGAAGGATTCTACAACAAGCTAACTCTCGAAGTTCATCAATCTCTCCACATTCACCAATCCTAGCACCCCCCTTCTTCAATCATTTTAAGTCCCTCATACATTACTTTTTATAAACTCAACATAAAAAATCACTCCATGTCCTCCTCAGCAACTTCCCACGACAAGCTTCTCGATTTGCCAAAACTGCTCCAGGCAATTGTTAGCATCTATGCGCTAGTCTTTCTATATGCTGTAGAAGGCATGGGAGCCTAGGCGCCCAAGGGTCCGACACTTATGCGCCAGTACTCAAATAAGTTCATTTGCTCCAAGTCTCTAGCATGTTTCCTCACTTTCATTACATATTATACCTGTAAGAAAAACATAAAAATACATTTTTTTAAAGTGTAATCTTATCTATAAAATTGTATAAATAATAAAGAAATATTAACATATTTATCTACACATCAGTGTGCATCTCTTGGGAACAAGGATTATACTTTTATTGAGTTATATCTTTCTTAAAACTTATGTTCTTTGTTTTGATTTTATAAATGCACATGATATTTTCATTTCCAATCATGCGTAGTACATAAATTTCTTCTCTCCCTCAGTTTGGTAAACTTTAAAACTTAGTGATTTCCATGTTGTAATTTTTATGATTTCTGATTATTAAGTTGTTATGTTAACATTTTATTCTTTATTTACGTTCAAAGTGGTCATTTGGATTGTTAAAATTAGTTGTCATTTAGGACGATGAAAGAAGACTAGAAACGCAATTAGGTTAACACATTTGACTCTAATGGAATAGGGATATTGCCATTAGAACCATACAAATATAATTAGGATAAAGTAAGAAGTATTAAGAAAACCTAACTATAATGTGGATGCCTGAGAATTATTATAGGATTAAGAAAACCTAACTATAATGTGAGATTTTATTGCTTTATATGTCTTAGCATAAAGTAAGAAGTATTAGGCCCCATTTGAAAATTATAAAAGAGGAAGTGTTTGGGTAAATTTTTATTTATGAGGGAGATACTCATAACACTAGCAATCTTTTCTCTCACATTAGGTTTTAATTTTGAAAAATAGGACTTTAGATACTTAATGATTTTTGAAAAATTAAAACTAAACCTGGGATTATTAAACAAGAAATTTGCCCTTATGAAAATTAACTTGTTAGTTATGTGATTGATACACAGACTCATAATTCGTATGTTACTTGATTGACACATATATTTAGGTGATTGTTGTATGTTACATTGCATTGTGGAGCAAGTTTTTATTACTCTTGCTATGAAATGACACTAATTTTCAATTTTGGTGAATTTTATTTGAAAATTTGAAGTTTAGGTTTGAAATCGGTGGTGCCATTATGTTTTGTGTTTTGTTGTATGTTTTAGTTATTTTTGTTATTGCTAAAAATTTAAAAAATACAAAAAATTTTATGAAGTTGTGCTTCAGTTACTTTCTGCAACATACTTGTTTTACTGTATTTTCTTTTATTTAAATTCTTTTTATTGTTGTAAACATTTGGTTTAGGGTTACTAGTTAGTCTTAGGTTGTATGTGCAGGATTGAAACAATGAAATTAGTAATGTTTAACTCTAAAATAAAAATAACTATTAAAAAAAATTATGAATCCTCTTAAAAATTGAAAAGAATTAAGGAGAAATTGAGAATAAACAGGAAGAAAGTCTTAGACCTCTTAGAAATTTTGTCAACTCTTCGGTTAAAGAAATTCATTAGAATATTAATAACCCTACCATAGAAGCAAATACATTTTAACTCAAACTTGCCATAATTCAAATGGTCTAGAATAATCAATTTGGATGCTCATCCATTAAAGACCCAAATTTACACTTAGCCAACTTTCTAGAGTGATGTGTAACCATTAGATATAATGGTGTCTCGAGGGATGTTGTTAGATATAAGTTGTTTACTTTTTCCCTTAGAGATAAAGCTAAGATGTGACTTAACTCATTGCGGCAAAATCTATTATTAACTCATTGCAGCAGAATCTATTACCACTTGGAATGATCTGGCTTAAACATTTCTAGCAAAACACTTTTCAACTTCCAAAATGGCTAAACTAAGTCATCTTTCGCTTAATTGGATAGTGAAATAATTTATGAAGTTTGAGAGAGGTACACAGAGTTTTTTAGAAAATGCCAGCAGCATAACCTAGCCAATTGGATAATTATTTATTTTTTTTTTATAACAGGTTGGTGGGATCTTTGAGCTCAATTATGAATGTTACAGCATAGAGGCCCTTAATGTCTAAAACATTTGAGGAGACTTGTGTTCTTATAAATGAGATGACTACTAAAAATTTTTAATGATCTTATGAAAAAGTAGTAAACCCTAGGAAGGTAGCTGACACTCATGAAAAAGATGTACTTTGCTTTTTAACTTCACGGGTAGCTGCATTATCCAAAAAGATAAACAACTTAAGAATAAATTCAATGCAAGGACCACTAATAAATGAAGATAGTGCTTATGGAAATTTTGGAATTCTTTAGTAATTGTAATAATCAAGATAATAATTTATCTAACCCCAAAGCTAGTTATCCATCTAAATTCATCTTATATACTCAATTTAAAGAAAAGAAAATTTTGGAAGAATTGGTGTTGTAAATGGGAAATTAAATATATAATCAAACTGCAGTCATTAGTAATATTGATCAATAATTAGGGCAGTTAGCTAACTCATTCACTCATAGACACTAAGGGATGTTACCAAACAACACTAAGTTGAATTCTAAGGATCAAAATATGGAACATTGTAATGCAATCGAACTAAGGATTGGAAAAGAATTAGAAAAAAATTGTCTAGTGACGAGGAGATGCGAGAACACCTAATTCCTAAGTATAATAAATAAATTGAACATCTTTTAGAAAACTTAGAAATAGAGAAATCTGGTAGGAAAGATGTAGAAAGACCACTAACACTTTTTTTCTCAGAGATTAATAAAATAAAATTTAGACAATAATTCTCTAGCTTCCTGGAAGTGTTTAAGAAGCTTACTATTAACATTCTATTTGAATAAGCTCTTAACCAAATGCCTAGTTATAAGAAATTTATCAATGAATTTTTAAATAAAGCTGTAGATTTTTCAAAATTTGAAACAATGACATTAACTGAAGAGTGTGGTGTTATAATTAAATAAAAACTCCCATGAAATTTGAAAGTTCCGAGTAATTTTATCATTCCATACACTATAGGAAAATAATTCATGGGAAGTGTATTATGTGACTTGTAAGCTTGCATAAATTTAATGCCTTTTTATCATTCCATACATCTTTTTATTAGTTTTATCTTTCAGGTAGCTAAACATTCTCTTACTTTTCCTAAGAGGGTTATAGAAGATGCTCTGATTAAGGATGATAAGTTCATATTCCTAGGGTATTTTATCATAATGGATAAGGAGGAAAATGCTGAGATCCCAATTATAGTTGAATGGCTATTTCTTGTAACTTGCATAGCAGATATTGATTTACAAATAAGAGAATTGACTATTAAAGTTTCGGATTAAGAATTAATTTTTCAAATCTATAATTATATTCCTACCTCTATTTATCACACTAAAGATTGTTATAGAGTGAAAATAGAAATGTTTCAAGAGATTTTGAAGGATAGTTTAGAAAATAAAGAGGTAATATTTCAAAAAGATCAAATTTTGATATCACAAGTGAATGATATAAAAAAGTCTCTAGGGCATAAAAAATCTTTTATTACCTTACATGTTTCCGTTGTAACTGAAACTATGACTATAATTTTTTGGGAGTATTTTTGGGATAATTACAAGTTGTAATTTTTTTTTTATTAGGGGGTGTTAAAAGTTTTCCAAACACGCCCAATATGCTTGAACACAAGCCAAAAAAAATTGATCTTGTATTGACCTCTTTAACTTTCAAGTCACATTCAAGTTTAGAATCATAATATATTTTATTTTTTGGGTTGGATTTAAAAAGCTTGCCAAATATAAACTGATCCGAAATCGACTTGTCAGTACACAATTGATCCAAAATCAATCACCAATGCAGAATTCACTAGAAATTGATATGTCAACCTGAATTTGACCAGAGTAGATGTTATGCCTTATATTAAATAGATTTAACAAGTTGAATTTGGGTCAACCTTATCGAAGTCGAATCTAATTAAGCTTACAGGTCTNGTGGGAATATTAAACAAAAAATTTGCCCTTATGAAAATTAACTTGTTAGCTATGTGATTGATACACAAACTCATAATTCGTATGTTACTTGATTGATACATATATTTAGGTGATTGTTGTATGTTACATTGCATTGCGGAGCAAGTTTTTATTACTCTTACTATGACATGACGCTAATTTTCAATTTTGGTGAATTTTATTTGAAAATTTGAAGTTTAGGTTTGAAATCAGTAGTGCCATTATGTTTTGTGTTTTATTGTATGTTTTAGTTATTTTTGTTATTGCTAAAAAATTAAAAAATACAAAAAATTTTATGAAGTTGTGCTTTAGTTACTTTTTGCAACATACCTGTTTTACTGTATTTTCTTTTATTTAAATTCTTTTTATTGTTGTAAACATTTGGTTTATGGTTACTAGTTAGTCTTAGGTTGTATTTGCAGGATTTAAACAATGAAATTAGTAATGTTTAACTCTAAAATAAAAATAACTATTAAAAAAAATTATGAATCCTCATAAAAATTGAAAAGAATTAAGGAGAAATCGAGAACAAACAGGAAGAAAATCTTAGACCTCTTAGAAATTTTGTCAACTCTTGAGTTGAAGAAATTCATTAGAATATTAATAACCTTACCATAGAAGCAAATGCATTTTAGCTCAAACTTGCCATAATTCAAATGGTCTAGAATAATCAATTTGGATGCTCATCCATTAGAGACCCAAATTTACACTTAGCCAACTTTCTAGAGTGATGTGTAACAATTAGATATAATGGTGTCTCGAGGGATGTTGTTAGATATAAGTTGTTTACTTTTTCCCTTAGAGATAAAGCTAAGATGTGACTTAACTCATTGCAGCAGAATCTATTACCACTTGGAATGATCTGGCTTAAACATTTCTAGCAAAATACTTTTCACCTTCCAAAATGGCTAAACTAAGCCATTTTTCGCTTAATTGGATAGTAAAATAATTTATGAAGTCTGAGAGAGGTACACAAAGTTCTTTAGGAAATACCAGCAGCATAGCCTAGCTGTTTGGATAATTATTCAATTTTTTTTTTTATAACAGGTTGGTGGGATTTTTTAGCTCAATTATGGATGTTACAGCAGAGAGGTCCTTAATGTCTAAAACATTTGAGGAGACTTGTGCGCTTATAAATGAGATGACTACTAAAAATTTTCAGTGACCTTATGAAAAAGTAATAAACCCTAGGAAGGTAGCTAACACTCATGAAAAAGATGTACTTTGCTTTTTTAACTTCACGGGTAGCTGCATTATCGAAAAAGATAAGAAAACTTAAGAATAAATTCAATGCAAGGATCACTAATAAATGAAGATAGTGCTTATGGAAAATTTGGAATTCTTTAGTAACTGTAATAATCAAGATAATAATTTATCTAACCCCAAAGCTAGTTATCCATCTAAATTCATCTTATATACTCAATTTAAAGAAAAGAAAATTTTGGAAGAATTGGTGTTGTAAATGGGAAATTAAATATATAATCAAACTGCAGTCATTAGTAATATTGATCAATAATTAGGGTAGTTAGCTAACTCATTCACTCATAGACACTAAGGGATGTTACCAAACAACACTAAGTTGAATTCTAAGGATCAAAATATGGAACATTGTAATGCAATCGAACTAAGGATTGGAAAAGAATTAGAAAAAAATTGTCTAGTGACGAGGAGATGCGAGAACACCTAATTCCTAAGTATAATAAATAAATTGAACATCTTTTAGAAAACTTAGAAATAGAGAAATCTGGTAGGAAAGATGTAGAAAGACCACTAACACTTTTTTTCTCAGANTTGTCTAGTGATGAGGAGATGCGAGAACATCTAATTCCTAAGTATAATAAATAAATTGAACATCCTTTAGAAAACTTAGAAATAGAGAAATCTGGTAGGAAAGATGTAGAAAGACCACTAACACTTTTTTTCTCAGAGATTAATAAAATAAAATTTAGACAATAATTCTCTAGCTTCCTGGAAGTGTTTAAGAAGCTTACTATTAACATTCTATTTGAATAAGCTCTTAGCCAAATGCCTAATTATAAGAAATTTATCAATGAATTTTTAAATAAAGCTGTAGATTTTTCAAAATTTGAAACAATGACATTAACTGAAGAGTGTGGTGTTATAATTAAATAAAAACTCCCATGAAATTTGAAAGTTCCGAGTAATTTTATCATTCCATACACTATAGGAAAATAATTCATGGGAAGTGTATTATGTAACTTGTAAGCTTGCATAAATTTAATGCCTTTTTATCATTCCATACATCTTTTTATTAGTTTTATCTTTCAGGTAGCTAAACATTCTCTTACTTTTCCTAAGAGGGTTATAGAAGATGCTCTGATTAAGGATGATAAGTTCATATTCCTAGGGTATTTTATCATAATGGATAAGGAGGAAAATGCTGAGATCCCAATTATAGTTGAATGGCTATTTCTTGTAACTTGCATGGCAGATATTGATTTACAAATAAGAGAATTGACTATTAAAGTTTCAGATTAAGAATTAATTTTTCAAATCTATAATTATATTCCTACCTCTATTTATCACACTGAAGATTGTTACAGAGTGAAAATAGAAATGTTTCAAGAGATTTTGAAGGATAGTTTAGAAAATAAAAAGGTAATATTTCAAAGAGATCAAATTTTGATATCACAAGTGAATGATATAAAAAAGTCTCTAGGGCATAAAAAATCTTTTGTTATCTTACATGCTTTCGTTGTAACTGAAACTATGACTATAATTTTTTTGGAGTATTTTTTGGATAATTATAAGTTGTAATTTTTTTATTAGGGGTGTTAGAAGTTTTCCAAACACGCCCAATATGCTTGAACACAAGCCAAAAAAATTTGATCTTGTATTGACCTCTTTAACTTTCAAGTCACATTCAGGTTTAGAATCATAATATATTTTATTTTTTGGGTTGGATTTAAAAAGCTTGCCAAATATAAACTGATCTGAAATCGACTTGTCGGTACACAATTGATCCAAAATCAATCACCAATGCATAATTCACTGGAAATTGATATGTCAACCTGAATTTGACCAGAGTAGATGTTATGTCTTGTATTAAATAGATTTAACAAGTTGAATTTGGGTCAACCTTATCGAAGTCGAATCTAATTAAGCTTACAGGTCTTTGTTTAGGTCATGTAGTCTTAAAATCATATCAATCTTGGGTCAAACTTAAACCTAAAGGATGAACTCAATTTGACACATCTTCTTTTAATTTATTGTGTCTTTAATTTTGATCAATTTTATATTATTTCTTAATCAATAAATGAGAATATTAATTCAATGAGTTCCTCCTATCCTGGAAAAAAAATTATTTCAACTTNGATCAATCTTGGCTCAAACTTAAACCTATCGGGTGAACACAATTTGACACATCTTCTTTTAATTTATCGTGTCTTTAATTTTGATCAATTTTATATTCTTTCTTAATCAATAAATGAGAATATTAATTCAATGAGTTCCTCCTATCCTGGAAAAAAAATTATTTCAACTTTATTTTATGTTACATCAACGATTAAATTAGATTTCATTCCAATTTAATAAAAAAAAAATCATTTAGCATTATTGAAAATATTAGCACGAAAAACTAAACAGTCACAACCAACTTTAGCATCAAATAGTACGTGTAGTATCTGCATGCACAGATTGATAGTATTGTGGTGGTATGCATATCACCAAATCCACACATATCGTAGTGATACGACCTCCTAAATAATGGGGCAATTACATATAGATCCCCCAAAACTTGCTATTTACAAATCAACCTCCCCCTTTCATCCATGTTTCAAATTCTCACTCACATATCAAAATTCTTAATACAATCCCAACCCATAATTTTCATTTTTATCCGATTCATGCATAAATTGATAGATTTGACACTTCAAAAAAATCATCAGGGTGACTAATTTATAAATATTTATATTTCTGATGACTTATGTGCAATTATCCTTTTCTATTGCTATCAATCATAAATGNTCATTTAGTATTATTGAAAATATTAGCACGAAAAACTAAACAGTCACAACCAACTCTAGCATCAAATAGTACGTGTAGTATCTGCATGCACAGATTGATAGTATTGTGGTGGTATGCATATCACCAAATCCACACATAAGGTGACATGACCTCCTAAATAATGGGGCAATTACATGTAGATCCCCCAAAACTTGCTATTTACAAATCAACCTCCCCCTTTCATCCATGTTTCAACTTCTCACTCACATATCAAAATTCTTAATACAATCCCAACCCATAATTTTCATTTTTATCCTATTCATGCATAAATTGATAGATTTGACACTTCAAAAAAATCACCAGGGTGTAATTTATAAATATTTATATTTCTGATGACTTATGTGCAATTATCCTTTTCTATTGCTATCAATCATAAATGTAAAGGTCAAGTAGGTGTGGGCCCCACCACAGCGAAACGCAACGGCCACTTTCAGGTGCCCTCCTCTCTTCCCTTCACCAGCCGACCCTAAAAACCCTCTCGTGTTCGTTCCGTTGGGCCCCACCGATCGCTCTCAACCATCAAATATCGACACGTAATACCACGACCCGCCAGCTGTCAGCATTTCGCTGCGTCTTGTTCTACGTGGCACCCTCTGAGTCGTGCTCATCACACCGCTTCCTCCTCGCCTTTCAAAAGTCCAATCGCATCTCCAGCCGTCCATTTGAACCGATTCACAAATCAAACGGTCTCCCTGACCCCATGGCATCGGCTCCTTTCTCCCCTGCTCCAACCCCATCGCACCTTATTTATAACTTAAAGCACCGAACTTTAGTCCTCTGAGAAGCCCGCAGTCACTTAATGGCCGACAGGACGCCGCCACCCGCACCTCCGTCGCTGCTGAAGTCGCCGGAGTACCGCAAACCACTCCTCCTCGGCCGCTACGAGGTCGGAAAACTTCTCGGTCAAGGTAACTTCGCTAAGGTATACGTCGCCCGCAACGTCCGCTCCGGCGAGAGCGTCGCCATTAAAGTTATCGACAAGGAGAAGATTCTCAAAGGCGGGCTCGTCGCTCACATCAAGCGCGAAATCGCGATCCTCAGCCGCGTTCGCCATCCCAACATCGTCCAGCTCTTCGAAATCATGGCCACCAAAGCCAAGATATACTTCGTCATGGAATACGTGCGCGGCGGCGAGCTGTTTAAAAAGGTCGCAAAAGGTCGCCTTCGAGAGGACGTTGCGAGGAAGTACTTTCAGCAGCTTGTTTCTGCGGTTGCTTTCTGCCATNTGTGCGCGGCGGCGAGCTGTTTAAAAAGGTCGCGAAAGGTCGCCTTCGAGAGGACGTTGCGAGGAAGTACTTTCAGCAGCTTGTTTCTGCGGTTGCTTTCTGCCATGCGCGAGGGATCTATCATCGGGACATCAAACCAGAGAATCTTCTTCTGGACGAAAATGGCGATCTTAAAGTTTCCGACTTTGGTCTCAGCGCGGTGTCAGATCAGAGCCAGAAAGATGGTCTTTTTCACACCTTTTGCGGCACGCCGGCGTATGTTGCGCCGGAAGTTTTGGCCCAGAAGGGGTACGATGCCGCAAAGGTGGATATTTGGTCATGTGGAGTAGTTCTCTTTGTTCTCATGGCTGGTTATCTTCCATTTCATGATCAGAACATTATGTTGCTGTATCGGAAAATTTATAAAGGGGAGTTCCGGTGTCCTAGATGGTTTTCAACGGAGCTCACTCGGCTCGTCCTGCGTCTGCTTGATGTAAACCCTAGCTCTCGGATTACCATTCCGGAGATCATGGAGAATCGCTGGTTTAAGAAAGGGTTTCGTCATGTGCGGTTCTATTTCGAAAATGATCGTTTTTACAGTCTGGATGACATCGATAAGCCGCCGGAGGAACCACCGGAGGAACCGCCGGAGGAGCCATTGGAACCCGAATTTGCTTCGAAGAGGAAAGGATTGGGTTTGAGGAGGCCGGCGAGTCTTAATGCGTTTGATATAATCTCATTCTCTCCGGGTTTTGATCTTTCGGGTTTGTTTGAGGAAACAGGGGAGGAGAAGAGATTTGTTTCCGGCGAGCCTGTGTCTGTGATTGTGTCGAAGTTAGAAGAAATTGCGATGCTTCTGAGCTTTACAATCAGGAAGAAGGATTATTTGGTGAATTTGGAGGGGAATAAGGAAGGGGGGAAAGGTGGGGCTTTGAAGGTTGCGGCTGAAATATTTGAGCTGACGCCATCGTTGGTGGTGGTGGAGGTGAAGAAGAAGGCAGGGGATAGAGGTGAGTATGAGGACTTCTGCAAGAACCAGCTGAAGCCTNTTGAGCTTTACATTCAGGAAGAAGGATTATTTGGTGAATTTGGAGGGGAATAAGGAAGGAGGGAAAGGTGGGGCTTTGAAGGTTGCGGCTGAAATATTTGAGCTGACGCCATCGTTGGTTGTGGTGGAGGTGAAGAAGAAGGCAGGGGATAGAGGTGAGTATGAGGACTTCTGCAAGAACCAGCTGAAGCCTTATTTTCTGAATTCCACATCCCAGCAGTCGGGTGCTGATTCTGAGTTCTGAAACTGAATCAAGAGCTGATCAAAATGAAGCTCGGGAGAAGCCTCTGCAAATCTTTTTACAGTATAATCTCAAAGACTTGTTTTGAACTAAAAAGTTCTTTTTTTTATGTTCTATATATTGTTTGTGTTGATCTGCACTGTATGTAATTGACGTTAGGGATTAAATTTAANTCTCTGCTAATCTTTTTACAGTATCATCTCAAAGATTTGTTTTGAACTAAAAAGTTCTTTTTTTTTATGTTCTATATATTGTTTGTGTTGATCTGCACTGTATGTAATTGGCGTTAGGGATTAAATTTAATGTTTGTTAAATGTGTAAATAAGCACGCAGGTCGTTTCTCTGTAGATTAATGAAATTTGAAGCCTTGGAATTTGTCTTCCTGATCATGGAATGTGCTGGAAACTGAACTTAATGCTGACAGGTGAAGCATCTCCTGCCAAGCGTATCCTTTCCATTATGGTCTTTCAGGAGAACTTCACTAAATAATTGATGGTTTATTATTTCCTTTTTTTTGTATTTGCTTTAAAGGGAATAGGGGATGGGACATGATTTAACATTTATTGGCCTGAATGACAAAGTGGATGGCATTAATGGTGGTTTATTTGGTTTACTTGCTTTTGGAGGTTGGATTCTGTAAGATAAAGATGACTGTTCGGCTCAATTGTCTTCTCTTACAAAAATTTCATGCAGCTCTTTTTATTATAATGGTTGGGAGTTTTGGCTTCATTATAGCTAATTAGGAGCTCATAATTTTGAAAAATTATTCTGATCCGGGCCTGTATTTCGGTGGGCCCCACTTAAATTAAAAAAAAAAAATCTTAATCTACGGTCAGGATCGGACACCGCATGCTGTCCGTATGCAATAATTTTTAATTGTATTTAGCTTTATTCTAGATTTTTAAAATACAAATTCTATTTATTTTGAACTCTTTTATATATATATATATATATATATATATATATATATATATATATATATATATATATATATATATANTATTGTGATTATTTTATTTGAATAGGTTCATGTTACAAAGACCATGTATTTAATTTTGTGTCATGTTGTGTCATGTTGAAATGATTTGGAACCGATCCATATATAGTGGTCCTCAAGTCCTTTAATGCTTCTGAGCTTATTTACAGTGCAATTAATTTGTCTCTAAAATTCAAAAATATTTTATTAATGATTTTATTTTCTACACACCATTAACTAATTTTTATTACAAAAAACATGTGAGTTTGCAAGTGGCGATTTTTGGTGAGCCAAGCCATTGAGCTAACTTGTCCATTGATTGATAAGCTAGCTCTAAGTGACTTGGATGAATATTTATTCAAGTATTCAATCAATTCAGTTTAGACCACTCTAGACATGCCTCAATTTGAATTATGAATGTTCATTACTACATTGGCATCAATGGTTTAATTGCTTAAAAATTATGTGTATTTTTGTGTAATTGTAATCTTATTATGTGTTTTTATGGTTTTTTGCTTCATACTTATGTAAGAAATTAGCTTGACAACAAACAAGAGATAAGGGAACTATAATGCATGTAATGTTGTGGTAGTAAACAGGGAGAATCAGTACCCTCAAATTTAAGGCAACTACTTTAGAGCTTTTCGTTGCAATGCTATTTTCTAGCACCGAAACACTATCTTTCAAGCACTGCAGTACTAAGAGTTTGTTTGGGGTGGTTGCAGGTTTTTTTTTTTAAAGTGATTGTAAAGTTGTGGTGAAGAAATCAACTTCTTAAACACCTGTGATGTGAATTATAAATAGATTTTCTTGTCAAAAAAAATTGGACAACAAATTTTTTACAGTCATAACAATTTAATAGGACATGTTGAAAAAGTAGCTCTCCAACACAGAAATTTCTAGAAAACAACCGGAAAGTCGTTATCCAAATATAGATATGGTGGTGATCTAAAACACAAAGTAGACAGAAAGCTATCCCAAATAGAACCTAAATTTGTAGCATTAAAATGCTTATACAATAAGTTAAAACCATCAAAGCATAGCATATGTGTGCCACATAGCTACATTAGTAACCACAGTGCCATGTCTCAATAGAGAAGTTTTCATTTTTGGAGTGGTCCCTGTGGAGTTGTGGAGTTATGGAGTATGATTATATGATTGGGAAGCGTTTTGAAGACCATGGAGCATATAAGGGAGTTTGGAGGGTACTTTGGTAGAGGAAGGCCTTAGTAAGTGTTATGTATGAGTGAGTGAAGTGAGTGTGAGTGAGGGAAAGGTTATATCATTATGCAAGTGGAATGGTGTAGTTTTTTATCTTGAGGATCTAATTAGGGTGTTAATTATTTATTCCATTTGATAGTTATTAGCGCATCAAGCACCAGAGCGCAAGATACAAGCACAGTGGTGCTAGGGTCTTGGGACTGAGATGTCATCTATTATAGAATTATTGCTTGCTTTAGCTAAATTGAGTGTTGAGGTGCTCACTTTGGGCGCTTATCTATGTGTTTCAAGTCCTTAATTATCCCTATTTAATACAAATAACACTACATATACCCCAACAAATATAAAAATGATACATAAATAATATAAAAAATACATGAACTTATTACCACATTTTATACACATCAAATTTTTCTAAATTTAAATGTTACTTACCATCAAGTAAGTCAATATCTAAAATTAGAATTTTTGAAATTCATGGTACATTATATCTTAGAATTGAATTGTTCCTTAACAATAACATAAAAAAGATAAGTCAAACTGCAAAATCTCTTAAGATTGAAATTTTATTAAAACACAATATTATATGTTTACTTATATTAAGGCCCTTTTATATGATTATCTTTAAATCACTTATATATGGTTGAAAAAAAAACCTTAATTCTTAAATATATATATATATAAATTGAACTTATCTATCAAATAAAATTAATGTAGTTATTCACTTCTTGGATATAATATTTTAAATTTAGTTTAAAGAGACTTTTGATTCTTTGATTCAAGGAAATGTGGATTGATACTAATTTTTTAATTCTAAATTAAGCACCTCCAAGGCTCCTGAATATTTATTTTCATAAGCACCATGCCTGGGTTCTAGCTTAGCCTAATATTGAGTGTTTATTTATCATCACCTTGCATGTGTTTACTCTTTGTTATGCCTGTAGTTTGTCTGGATATGATCATGGTAGACTCATTAGAAAAAAAATCATTATTATAAAATTTAATTTTAAAATATTTTTCTCTAATAAAATTTAAGATTAAAACTTTTAAGATTTTAAAATCAACAATTTTATTTTCTGCATTTACCATCATGTATGACCTAGGGACAGGTTTTAAAACAATTACGACTGCATGGATATTACCCCCAAGCATGCTAATAGGGCCTCCATGCTTTGGATGTCTTATTTGACTATACATATTGCATCACTTGAGGAAAATACTCTTGCTTTCAAATATGGTTGACCCAACATTTATTTTATACGATTAGGTGGTTGTCTAGTATAATATATGATGTTAGAGGCTTTCTTGATCTAGACAAGATTTCAAATCCTTTGTAGGGTTGATTAGTTTAATTTGTGGCTGAGTCGTCTGTGCCGTTTTCTTTCATATATGTCTCCTATACATTCTCTTGGTAAGTATAATCAATATTTTCCTTTTTTTTTTCCCGTTAGAGCCATATGAGTTTATTTGTTTCTTTTCTTTGGCTTCAAATCTACTGGATCGCTTGAGATGATGTAACACATTAGTTGTTGACGAAGTGATCCCCGAGTTGGGTTGAGTTGACTATCTTCACAGCTTTTAGATCTGAGGTCTCAATAGTATGGGAGGACATGTCTATGGAGCCTCGACCAAGCTATCTCTATCGGTATAGATATTTATTTGACTTAATTTATCTATCCTTTTTTGGCACATTCTTTTCTTTTGTTGAGTCCTTGTTGGCGCTTACCCTATGCCCTCTCAACTCAGTGACATTTACTCATCAGATTTCAGTGTGTATCCTCTTCTTGGTGGGCAAATTTTTCTCTGACGACTGGAGGATTTCCCTTGTTGGGATCGTCAAAAATCTCCTTTGTTGTATATGTCTAAATGACTAATTTAGAGCAACCGTAAGATCTTCTATAATGAGTCTTCTTGAGACTCGAGAAGGTATGCCGTAATGGGAGGTCCTTTGAGCCAAGAATAAAACAAATTTGATTTTGTCCTCTTGTCTGGCTATGAGGGCTTTTGTATAGGATCTTTCTTGAATATTTTATGGGGTCGAGTATTGTTTGACTTTATTTTGGACCACATTTCTTCATTTTATGTTACGAATCATTGCAGCTACTCTTTTTATTTCTTTTTAGCTTTTGTCAAATTTTAATTGTAGTATTTTTTCATTTGTTTTCTAAGCAGGGGTGACCAAAAAAGAGGGACTTCAAATGAGACGGATGCTAAGAAGGCCATCATTTTGGTCAGAACAAAAAGAGGTGCAAACAAGAATCAAGTCACCTCAGTAAAAAAGAGCATATCGGTCTATGAGCTCCACTCGCTTTGAAGCCGAATTGTCGGTGTCGAATTATCCCATTGATCGACTCTCAAAGATAATATTAATTTTAATTTCCAAGTCAAAAAAATTCAAGAAAAGATAAATCAAAGATCATTAGAGATCTCTGCGTAATGAGTAGTTATTTTGTAGTGCGTAAAAAATTCCTCTAAAAATAGAAAATGATTCATGCAGTAAAGGATCAATCTCTTATCATTGTGCCAAATATCTTTCTTTTTTCTCCTCTAAAAAGAAATGAGATTTCCTCTTTGTGGCTCTTATCCCTTAATCCAACTCTTTTCTATCATTTTAGTCATTTAATGTACCATTTTCATATGTGAAGCAATAAGATTTATGCATGTACATCAACCCTACATCACATGAAACTTTCATTTCTAACCATTCAATAACTTACCAATCAATGTATTGTCTTTTTCCATATTTTTTTTATGAATGCACAACCAATACAATCAAATAATAATTTCTTATCCTATCTTTTATCCTAAAAAAAAATATCATGTTTGCATGCCATGTGATATATTACTTATTTTACTATAATACACAATATCTTGCTTCAGCAGGAAGGCTTGTTAAGACAAAAGAATTAAGAATTATATCTATAGAAAAAGGGATGGGATCCTACCCACTAGTAGGGTTGTAAATGAGCCGAGCTTGAGTGAGCTTAGTCTTGACTTGTGTTCGGCTTGTTCAAAGTACTCGTGTTCGAAATCGGCTCGTGAACAACGTGTCCGCATTGGGCACGAAATTGACTTGTTAAAATTACTTGAAAAAAATAGATTTTGAGTATTGGATTTGAATCTAGCCCAAATGTATGCAAAAGAAGACACATAACCACNCTATTTGAGTCCGGTGGGCCCCAAATACCGCTTTTCTTTTGTGTTCGGGCACCTATGATGGGGTATCTGTGTCATGTGCCTAATATTTCAGTGTCCCCGTGCCACAGTTGGATCAAACCGTCAACCTAAGAGAACTTACAATAACCCCGCCACCAACAGGTTAAGGCTTACGGCGTGCACGCACGCACACACGGATATATATATTACTACATTATTGTTTGAATAGGTTCATGTTACAAAGGCCATGTAAGCAATGTCATGTTAATCACATGTTTATAATTTTGTGTCATGTTGAAATGCTTTGGAACTGATACATATATAGTGGTCCTCAAGTCCTTTAATGCTTCTGAGCTTATTTACAGTGCAATTAATTTGTCTCTAAAATTCAAAAAAATATTTTATTAATGATTTTATTTTCTACACACCATTATTTAATTTTTATTACAAAAAAACATGTGAGTTTGCAAGTGGCGATTTTTGGTGAACCAAGCCATTGAGCTAACTTGTCCATTGATTGATAAGCTAGCTCTAAGTGACTTGGAGTATTCAATCAATTCAGTTCAGACCACTCTAGATATGCCTCAATTTGAATTATGAATGTTCATTACTACATGGCATCAATGGCTTAATTGCTTAAAAATTATGTGTATTTTTGTGTAAATGTAATCTTATTATGTGTTTTTATGGTCTTTTGCTTCATATTTATGTAAGAAATTAGCTTGACAACAAACCAGAGATAAGGGAACTTTAATGCATGCAATGTTGTGGTAGTAAATAGGTAGAATCAGTACCCTCAAATTTAAGGCAACTACTTGAGAGCTTTTCGTTGCAATGCTATTTTCTAGCACTGAGACACTATCTTTCAAGCACTGCAGTACTAAGAGTTTGTTTGGGGTGGTTGCTGTTTTTTTTTTAAAAGTGATTGTAAAGTTGTGGTGACGAAATCAACTTTTTAGACACCTGTGATGTGAATTATAAATAGATTTTCTTCTCAAAAAAATTGGAAAACAAATTTTTTACAGCCACAACAGTTTAATATGCCATGTTGAAAAAGTAGCTCTCCAACACATAAATTTCTAGAAAACAACAAGAAAGTCGTTCTCCAAATATAGATATGGTGGTGATCTAAAACACAAAGTAGACAGAAAGCTATCCCAAATAGAACATAAATTCGCAGCATCAAAATGCTTATACAATAAGTTAAAACCATCAAAGCATAGCATATGTGTGTCAGGTAGCTACATTAGTAACCGCAGTGCCATGTCTCAATTGAGAAGTTTTCATTCTTGGAGTGGTCCCTGTGGAGTTATGGAGTAGGATTATATGATTGGGAAGAGTTTTGAAGACCATAAAGCATATAAGGGAGTTTGGAGGGGACTTTGGTAGAGGAAGGCCTTAGTAAGTGTTATGTATAAGTGAGTGAAGTGAGTGTGAGTGAGGGAAAGGTTATATAATTATGCAAGTGGAATGGTGTAATTTTTTATCTTGAGGATCTAATTAGGGTGTCAATTATTTATTCCATTTGATAGTTATTAGCGCACCAAGCACCATAGCGCAAGATACAAGCACAGTGGTGCTAGGGTCTTGGGACTGAGATGTCATCTACTATAGAATTATTGCTTGCTCTAGCTAAATTGAGCGTTGAGGTGCTCACTTTGGACGCTTGTCTATGTGTTTCAAGTCCTTAATTATCCCTATTTAATACAAATAACACTACATATACCCCAACAAATATAAAAATAATACATAAACATTATAAAAAACACACGAACATATTACCACATTTTATACACATCAAAATTTTCTAAATTAAATGTTACTTGCCATCAAGTAAGTCAATATCTAAAATTAGAATTTTTGAAATTCATGATACATTGTGTCTTAGAATTGAATTGTTCATTAACAATAACGCATAAAAGATAAATCAAACTGCAAAATCTCTTAGGACTGAAATTTTATTAAAACACAATATTATATCTTTACTTATATTAAGGCCATTTTATATGATTTTCTCACTTATATATGGTTGGAAAAAAAAATATTAACTCTTAAATATATATAATTCAATTGAACTTATCAATCAAATAAAATTAATTTAGTTATTCACTTCTTGGATATAATATTTTATATTTAGTTTAAAGAGACTTTTGATTCTTTGATTCAAGGAAATGTGGATTGATACTAATTTTTGAATTCTAAATTAAGCACCTCCAAGGCTCCTGAATATGATAGATTTTAGCTTCGCCTAATATTGACTGTCTATTTATCATCACCTTGCATGTGTTTACTCTTTGTTATGCCTGTAGTTTGTCTGGATATGATCATGGTAGACTCATTAGAAAAAAAAAAATCATTATTATTAAATTTAATTTTAAAATATTTTTTTCTAATAAAATTTAAGATTAAAACTTTTAAGATTTTAAAATCAACAATTTTATTTTTTGCATTTACCATCATGTATGACCTAGGGACAGGCTTTAAAACAACTACGTCTGCATGGATATTACCCCCAAGCATGCTAATAGGGCCTCCATGCTTTGGATGTCTTATTTGACTATACATATTGCATCACTTGAGGAAAATACTCTTGCTTTCAAATATGGTTGACCCAACATTTATTTTATACGATTAGGTGGTTGTTTAGTATAATATATGATGATAGAGGCTTTCTTGATCTTGACGAGATTGCAAATCCTTTGTAGGGTTGATTAGTTTAATTTGTAGCTAAGTCGTCTGTGCCGTCTTCTTTCATATATGTCTCCTATACATTCTCTTGGTAAGTATAATAAATATTTTCCTTTTTTTTTTTCTGTTAGAGCCATATGAGTTTATTTGCTTCTTTTCTTTGGCTTCAAATCTGCTGGATCGCTTGAGATGATGTAACTGAAAAAGTGATCCCCGAGTTGGGTTGAGTTGACTATCTTCACAGCTTTTAGATTTGAGGTCTCAATAGTATGGGAGGACATGTCTATGGAGCCTCGACTAGGCTATCTCTATCGGTATAGATATTTATTTGACTTAATTTATCTATTCTTTTTGGGAACACTCTTTTCTTTTGTTGAGTCTTTGTTGGCGCATACCCTAGGCCCTCTCAACTCAGTGACATTTACTCGTCAGATTTCGGAGTGTATCCTCTTCTTGGTGGACAAATTTTTCTTTGACGACTGAAGCATTTCCCCTGTTGGGATCGTCAAAGAACTCCTTTGTTGTATATGTTCTAAATGACTAATTTAGAGCAAACATAACATCTTCTATAATGAGTCTTCTTGAGACCCGTGAAGGTATGCCGTAATGGGAGGTCCTTTGAGCCAAGAATAAAACAAATTTGATTTTGTCCTCTTGTCTGGTTATGAGGGCTTTTGTCTAGGATCCTTCTTCTATATTTTCTGGGGTCGAGTATTGTTCGACTTTATTTTGGACCACATTTCTTCAGTTTATGTTACGAATCATTGCAACTACTCTTTTTTATTTCTTTCTAGCTTTTGTCAATTTTTCATTGTAGCCTTTCTTCATTTGTTTCCTAAGCAAGGGTGACAAAAAAAGAGGGACTTCAAACGAGACAGATGCTAAGAAGGCCATCATTTTGGTCAGAACAAAAACAGGTGCAAACAAGAATCAAGTCACCTCAGTAAAAAAAGAGCAGATCAGTCTATGAGCACCACTCGCTTTGAAGCCTAATTGTCGGTGTCGAGTTATCCCAATGACCGACTCTCAAAGATAACATTAATTTTAATTTCCAAGTCAAAAAAAGTCGAGAAAAGATAAATCAAAGATCATTAGAGATCTGTGCGTAATGAGTAGTTATTTTGTAGTGCAGTAAGGGATCAATCTCTTATCATTGTGCCAAATATCTTTTTTTTCCTCCTCTAAAAAGAAATGAGATTTCCTCTTTGTGGCTCTTGTCCCTTAATCCAACACTTTTCTATCATTTTAATCATTTAATGTACCATTTTAATATGTGAAGGAAGAAGATTTATGCATGAACATCAACCCTACATCACATCAAACTTTCATTTCTAACCATTCAATGACTTACCAATCAATGTATTGTCTTTTTCCATATTTTTAATGAATGCACAACCATTACAATCAAATAATAATTTCTTATCCTATCTTTTATCCTAAAAAAATATATCATGTTTGCATGCCATGTGATATATTACTTATTTCATTATGATACACAATATCTTGCTTCAGCAGGAAGGCTTGTTAAGACAAAAGAATTCAGAATTATATCTATAGAAAAAGGGATGGGATCCTACCCACTAGTAGGGTTGTAAGTGAGCCGAGCCTGAGTGAGCTCAGGCTTGACTCGTGTACGGCTTGTTCAAAGTACTCGTGTTCGAAATCGGCTCGTGAACAACGTGTTCGCATTTGGCTCGAAGTTGACTTGTTAAAATTAATTGGAAAAAATAGATTTTGAGTATTGGATTCTAATCTAGCTCAAATGTATGCAAAAGAAGACACATAACCACATTAGCACGCAAGCTGTTATGATTTAAATTTAGATATAAATATATAAAATATATTATTATTTAAATAATTATACGACTTTTTTATTTTGAGCTAAAATGAGCTGAACACGAGCGATTAAAGAACTGTTCGTGTCTGACTCGTTTATAATTTGACTTTAGATAAATTGTTTGTGTTCGACTCGTTTACCCAACAAATGAGCCAAACATGAGCTACTTAAAGATCCAAACACGAGTTACTCGCAAATAACGAGCCTTTTTGACAGCCCGACGCACTACTTGTTTACATCGTTAAAAAAAAGAATGAAAACAGTAATCTCAAAGCAATTTATAATCTCAAAGCAATTTACATTAGCATGAAGCTCCTTACACCACATATCTAATTTCATGCCTCACATGCTCTCTTTATAGGACTGAAACATTATACAATGTAATTAAGAATTGTGTCATCAGACGGTCATATTAAGCTCATTTGCATGAGAAATATTTAAGTACGGAAAACACACATAGCTCTCTGTGTGTAATCCTCTCCTAATAACTTCTCAATTACCTCTGTAAGGGTTATTGGGGGGTTATTGAACAGTTATTTTGGCGTTATTTGGAGTTAATACTGCCAACATTTACACTTTCACATTTTTCTCTAGTGTTAGGATATTGATACCAAATAACACCTCAATAATCCCCTAATAACCTTCGCACAGCTTATTGAGAAGTTATTGAGAGGAGATTACACACGGAGAGCTGCTTGCGTTTTCCATACGAAAATATTTTTCCATTTGCCCATGATTTGGGACCCTTTGGGAATGGGGCAGGGCGTAGTGCTGTACAACAAAAAAAAGACAAAACACGAAGCTATTGTTTGTTTTATGGTTATTGACGCAAGATGTGTTGACCGTCGACCACAATTTTATTTTTTCGTCATTTCAAGATGCCGGATTTGCCCTGCTTCTGTGTTGCGACCGAACGTTCTGCTATTTTGGAAAAATTAAAATATTTAAAATTACACTCAAAATAATATTGCAATATAGTAATAATAAGGGTTATAATAATCTTTTTTAATGCAACTAATAGTGCTAAAAAAGTTTAAAAATATTTATTCAAACGGAAGGATGAATTTTAGCAACCGTAATTTCAGCCGCCATTTCTTCTATGAAAGTAGAAGTTTAATGGTTTATTGTGGCACCAACAAATTTTAATCATCCGACAGAAATCTCGTGGTATGATATGAATCTTGAAGCAATCTTTTGAGCAAAAAAAAAAAAAAAACATTCAAATTACAATTAAAAGTCATCAAGAGCTATAATTTTAGCAAAATTATAGTCAAACTGATTGCCTTGATGATGACTCAATGATATCAACATTAGTCCAATTCGAGTCAAATTAAGCTCGGTTCAAGTCATTAAATTAATTTGGGAAGATTTACAGACACATTTGGATGGTCAAACAAATGCTGAATCCTGCGAGTTCATAGTCGAATGGAGCGTCTCAACAAGACGAATCTAACGAGGGTAAGATTGCTCAATTCTGACATCATTAAGACATTCAAATGTCCACCAAATGTCGTCTGATCGAAGAAATCTCTCAGGACTGTCTGAGCAAAGTAGTTCATATTCTTGCATTAATTGCACTCAGAATGATATAAATAAAGCCCCACCCCTCTCAGGAGGAGTGAGAGGACTTATAGTGGCAGTAGACACATCCTTCGAACATTGGGACAACGCTTATGTTGAACTTATGGCCATTACAACCATAAAAATAGCTCAAGGACCTCTGAATGATGGAAGTTAAGGAACTTAACATAGAAGAAGATAGCAAAAATATTATAAACTCCCCAAACAGATCATGCATAAGGATAATGTTGATTTTGATTTTGCTTTCTTTGTAAAATAATTTTTCAACACAAGGATATCATCACGCACAAGACATCCCATTGCTGTGGTCACTATGCCTTACATGGCAACTTCGTTATTAAACATATACATAATTCACATGTATTTTTTTCTTCTCAAGCAACATAATTTTGTACACTTTTTTGTAATTATTTTGATATATTAATGAAAAATGCAGTATTTCAAGTCGACAAAGAAAAGAGCATCAAATATTGTAAGTGATTGTGGATGACCGATTGCGAAAGCATCTCAGTTGACATAGCCTTAAGGCCCGTTAGGGGCAGCTTATTTGGTGCGGTGATATTTTGAAAACGCACCTGATCTGTTTGGGTAAACTGCGTTTTGTCAGCTTATGCATTTTCAAAACACAGAAAACTGCGCTTTCACACTGCACCTATCTATCTAGATAGGAGATAGATAGGTGCGGTGTGAGCTTATTGGCAATAGTCTGACTTTTCCAAAAAAAATTAAAATTTATAATAGCCATCTCACCTAGCTTATCAACAGATTATTCAATAAACTACAGCTACTCCAAACAAACTCTTAGTCTATGCACCATCTTGACCTTTATCATTCCAAAAATGGATAAGAAGTAATGGATATGCATTTTTAGCAAATCAATAAACAAAATCACAATTAACTTCAATTCTTTTTTTGTTGTTCCTTGAAGAAATTCTCAATAGATTTATGTATATATTATTTTTCTAAAGTGTGAATTTGCAGCGGAAAAGGTGCACCTATGAAGGCTTCTCTTAACACCGAGTCATAACTTTCAATTATTCTAATCTGCGTAGTCTTTTCATGGGACACTCGAACATTTCTTAGGAAATTTTAATGTCTTATATTTTGACGATATTGTTGCATACAACCCTCATTGAATGTCCGCCTACACAGACTAAGATAAATTTTAAAGACATTTAGCGAACATAAGTTTTCACGAACCTTCCAAAGTGTGAATCTTTAGCAGAAGAGGTGCATTTTCTAGGCTTTATTATTTCCAAACATAGAATTAAAAAATATATCCAAGGAATGTAGGAACTTTCATATCCTATATGATGCCGACTACTATAAATGAAGTGTAGAGTTTTCACGTGTTATCTAATATCTATTTATTCAAAAGTTTTATATTATCGTATCTCTAATTATTGGGTTCCATGTCGCCCGTCGATGAGGTATATAACAACGTGACGCTCGATAGTTGACCGTCTAGATATGTGATATCTGAATTCTGAACATAATATTTTCTTCGCTATACTATGTCATGACTTTACTTGAACGAATCTTTTTCTCTGAACGGACACGTGTCATATTTTCATTGGATGGATGGCTTCAGTGGAGGTGCCCTCCTTTTGTAATCGTGGAGACCAATCTGGTAAACTCTTGAAAACTTGCTCCTCTCTCTCTCTATCTCTCTCGCTATCTGTGATCACGAGCGCTGCCATCTCGATCTGCTCTGCGGAACTCGGAGCAAGCTCACGGCTGCTTTTCACCCACTTGGCGCTGGTCACCGCGAAACCTTAGAGCCGGAGGTACGTCTTCGGTTTTCCTAATCATGTACCATGCCAACGCATCATCACGATTAGAGATTTCATTGCGTTATGTATTTCTGATCCAATTCCCCACCCTTCGTGGGACGACCACTTGCTCAAAGGTTCTTTTGGCGGAAACGAAGGAGACCTCTGATGTTCAGCTTATCTGTTAGTTGGATGTCTTTTTCTCCTTTTTCATGCGTAATTATTGCCTTTGCGTTGCAATCATCTTCATGTTACGCCGTTGTCTCTTCAATCACAACAGGGATGGCGATATAGTAATATTACTTTACGTAGTGATATTGGTATTGTATCTGCATCCCAATACCACCCAATATCGTATCAATACCATCGTTCGGCATCTAACTCGTTTGAATGTAATATTTTTACCTATTTTTAAGGCTCAGAATTTAGGGGCTAGTAGCAATTTTTCCTTGGATTGTTAGTAGCACCTTGCTTCTTTTCTAGTTCCTTTTTGTGAACTGGCTTCATTTTTGGGTAGCATCTTTGAATAGTTACTTTGTCGGGATGCTTATGTTTATTGTCCAACGGAGAAGGGAGAGATTGATGGAATATTTTTTGGCTATTGCAATTCTGACTTTAGTTAATTTTTTGTAGTTAAACATTCATAAGTGGATGGATATCTTGATGCATCATGGGAATTATGCAATTACCTTAATTTCATGATTATACTACCCTCATGCTAGTGGATAAAGTTAACGAGTCCCGTTGTTTACCTGCTGATTGAAATTTGTGTGCTATTCTTATTTTAAATTATGTTTGTAGCTTTCTAACATGGCTTATTGGTGTGATTGATCATTTGATGTTTTAAAAAATTTTTGGTAGGTTGTTGGTGTCTATCTATGATGAGCCAAGTTTTCAGTATTTACTTAAAGTGACGAAGCCCTAGGATTTTGAGTGTTGAAGGTTAAATCAACCTAGAAGGCTATTACTTTGAACTTGAATTGCTATAGATGAACATGACATTAAATCTGACATAGCCAAATGACAACTATCCTCTAAGCATAGAATTTTCTAAAAGCTTCAACTAGATGGTTATGAAATTCATAAATCCCGATCCAATAAGGGAGATTTTAGTTTCTTAAATTAATATTATATAAGCAAATGCCACCTGACTGTGTAAGGGTTTCAGAAATGGATAAATTTTCAAGAAGAAATGCCGAGTTTTCTAACAAAGCTGCCTTACCGAGCTGACAAATTGATAATTCTGGTCAATCAACACTAGTTGTTGAGTATGATTTTAAGATGAAAGGCCGGATAATTTGCAAAGTCAACAAGATAGTCCAGTGGGACCTCTTCCACTACCCTAACAAGTTATGCTTAATAGCTGGCCCTCAAGTGTGAAATTCGATTGAGAATGCTCACTCATTTGCCAAAGGGACGAAGTTCTCCCTATTTTTAGCTAGATTGATTCATAACAAGAAGAACAACTCGCTCTAAAGCCGAATTAATCAGTGCCAAATTACCTGAAAAACCAAATAGGTCGACAAGGATATGACCTAATAAGCATTCCAACGAACATGTCAAAATACGGTGCTGCTAGAGATAGTATTAATTGTAATATCAAAGTTAGAAGAAGACAATAAAATGATAAATTAAAGACCTTTCAGGATTAATATGCGATGAATCATTAATTTTTAATGTGCGAAGAACCCCTCTATAAATAGAGAAATATTATCATAGAATTGAGATTGATTCTATGAAAATCATTGTACAAGACTTAGCTTTTTTTTTCATATGAAATAAAAATTTTTCACTCTTTTTTCATTCTTTCGTTTAATTCTATTATTTTTTTAATGTGTGAGTCCAATGACAAATCAGGTTCCACCATTTTAAAAGATATGTGAGCGTATAAATCATGTCATAAACAAGAAAATGAGTTGCATAAGGAGCACAACCAATTAACAAACATACCACTAATAACATGAAATGCACTAGAGAGTTATGATATAATGGATTAATGAGCTAAAAGGGCAAATGTTGAAAGTAATAAAAGAGATGCTAGTGCTGGGGGATCATGTGCTCCTTTCTCTTCCAAATGCAGTAGTACGATAGAGAAGGACATTCCCTTTAGCACTAGAGAAACCTCAGCGCTTGCTTTGGTAAGCGAGGATGAGATTTATCATTCTGATTGTGTCGGTTTAGCCCTCACAAATGCAAGGGAGATAAGAATTGGGACTCCCCAATTATATCAATTTGTGAATATTTTCTTTAGAAAGATTGTCGAATAGAGGCACCGAAAAGATTCAAAATTTTGTCTTTGGAATCTTATAGTGGTAAATCTGATCCTCTAATCATATCACATTGTTTGAGTCTATTGTTGATTTGCAAAGGATAAATTATGCTTTATTTTTCATGACTTCGAAGGATTTTGTGCTTAGATAGTTCAATTGCTTATTGCTAGGTGTGATCACTTTCTATGCGATTTCAACGATATGTTTGTTGCACTATTTGCTAATGCACATAGGCTACAGAAGAGTTTGCAAACTAATTGCGAATTCATCAGGAGATATTTGCAAACTTTTGCTACTCACTTTCAATGAGAATTGTTGGAGGTTAGAGACCTCGAATCTGCAATAGCAAACACTGTATTGGCCAAAATTTGAGGGAATGTCCTTTCCACTATGCCCTTAGCCTACGATGATCACGAACCCTTGCCAAATTATTGGAACTAGCCAACAACTATTTTTATGCTAAAGAATACAATTCTCTTCCTACTACCTCCAATATTGAGNAGAGTTTTCTAACAAAGCTGCCTTACCGAGCTGACAAATTGATAATTCTGGGCAATCAACACTAGTTGTTGAGTATGATTTTAAGATGAAAGGCCGGATAATTTGCAAAGTCAACTAGATAGTCCAGTGGGACCTCTTCCACTACCCTAACAAGTTATGCTTAATAACTCGCCCTCAAGTGTGAAATTCGATTGAGAATGCTCACTCATTCGCCAAAGGGACGAAGTTCTCCCTATTGTTAGTTAGATTGATTCATAACAAGAAGAACAACTCGCTCTAAAACCGAATCAATCAGTTCCAAATTACCTGAAAAACCAAATACGTCGACAAGGATATGACCTAATAAGCATTTCAAGGAACATGTCAAAATACGGTGCTACTAGAGATAGTATTAATTGTAATATCAAAGTTAGAAGAAGACAATAAAATGATAAATTAAAGATCTTTCAGGATTAGTATGTGATGAATCATTAATTTTTAATGTGCGAAGAACCCATCGATTAATAGAGGAATATTATCATAGAATTGAGATTGATTCTATGAAAATCATTGTACAAGGCTTAACTTTTTTTTTTCATATGAAATAAAAATTTTTCACTCTTTTTTCATTCTTTCGTTTAATTCTATTATTTTTTTTAATGTGTGAGTCCCATGACAAATTAGGTTCCACCATTTTAAAAGATATGTGAGCGTATAGATCATGTCATAAACAAGAAAATGAGTTGCATAAGGAGCACAACCAACTAACGAACATACCACTAATAACATGAAATGCACTAGAGAGTTATGATATAATGGATTAATGAGCTAAAAGGGCAAATGTTGAAAGTAATAAAAGAGATGCTAGTGCTGGGGGATCATGTGCTCCCTTCTCTTCCAAATGCAGTAGTACGATAGAGAAAGGCATTCTCTTTAGCGCTAGAGAAACCTCGTCGCTTGCTTTGGTAAGCGAGGATGAGATTTATCATTCTGATTGTGTCGGTTTAGCCCGCACAAATGCAAGAGAGATAAGAATTGGGACTCCCCAATTATATCAATTTGTGAATGTTTTCTCTAGAAAGATTGTCGAATAAAGGCACCGAAAAGATTCAAAATTTTGTCTTTGGAATCTTATATAGGTAGATCTGATCCTCTAATCATATCACATTGTTTGGGTCTATGGTTGATTTGCAAAGGATAAACTATGCTTTATTTTTCATGACTTTGAAAAATTTTGTGCTTAGATGGTTTAATTGCTTATTGCTAGATGTGATCACTTTCTATACGATTTCAACTATATGTTTGTTGCACTATTTGCTAATGCACATAGGCTACAAAAGAGTTTGCAAACTAATTGCGAATTCATCAGGAGATTTTTGTAAACTTTTGCTACTCACTTTCCATGGGAATTGTTGGAGGTTAGAGACCTTGAATCTGCGATAGCACACATTGTATTGGCCAAAAGTTGAGGGAATGCCCCTTCCACTATGCCCTTAGCCTACGATGATCACGAACCCTTGCCAAGTTATTGGAACTAGCCAACAACTATTTTTATGCTAAAGAATACAATTTTCTTCCTACTACCTCCAATATTGAGCCCTAGAAATCATACCCACTATAGAGTAACTTTGCCTAGATTAACAGAAATGCAAGTTTCCCTGCACGACCTGTGATAAAATCAAACTTGGAGAAGTATTGGCCGTGTTCCTTAAGAAAAAGAACATATTTTCAAGAAGTTAGAGATCTAATAAAGGGCAAATTCAATTTGACGAGAGGTAAGTTGATCGTCGAGTAGAAAGGTCATCACCGCACACCTAGAAATTACCTATGCATTTTTCATTGAGTCTCAATGGCGTAGATTGTAGTGGCCACTGAGAACAAGGAGTATTTTTGTAAGCCAATGTACATGAAGGTTGGGGGTCATATCNAAAGGTCATCACCACACACCTAGAAATTACCTATGCATTTTTCATCGAGTCTCAATGGCGTAGATTGTAGTGGCCACTGAGAACAAGGAGTATTTTTGTAAGCCAATGCACATGAAGGTTGGGGGTCATATCTAGGTCCTACATAGGTATTGAGTGAATTATCATAACCACAATCATGATACTGAAGAATGAAAATATCTCAAGAATTTGATTGAAGAAATAATCAAAGTTGGAAAATATTTATTGGCACTAAGGGGGATAAAATAGAGATAAGGGAAGGAGCCAGTTGAGGNCTTGGTCCTACATAGGTATTGTGTGAATTATCATAACCACAATCATGATACTGAAGAATGTAAATATCTCAAGAATTTGATTGAAGAGCTAATCAAAGTTGGAAAATATTTATTGGCACTAAGGGGGATAAAATAGAGATAAGGGAAGGAGCCAGTTGAGGAAACTTGCAATGAGATACTCTGAACTGAAGTGATTCACATAGCAGCCATGATTCTAGNGCTAGCCATCTTAAGCAGGGATAGGCTGGAAGCTTTTGTTTTAATCAATCCTCAAGAAGCTTTGATCTTGAGAAGGTATTTGGAGACTTCATCGTTTCGCCAATTTGTGAGCCATTCACCTATAATGATCATAAAAAAAGATGTACTTGTTGAGGAAAACCCATAGTTAAAATCACAAAGGTGATCGTAAATTATTAGATCGACAACATCCTTGTAATACAGGGTGCTCTATCAACATTCTTTTGAAAAATTATATTGATAATATGAATTTTCATTCATCTCATTTGGGCTCCCTGTGCTGATTCTCAGGAAAGAAAAAGAAACTACAAGAGTCAATATCACCAATCACTTGCGGGAGAAAATGACAAAAAATTTATTGTTATGGTCGACTTTGCTATAGTTGACTCTATCATGACTTATAATGCAATTTTTGGTCGTTACCTTTTTAAAACTTCAAGACAAGCTTCTCTACATTTATCATTGTTGTCAGGCTCCTAGGCACTGGGGAGGTGATTACTGTCCGAAGGTGGACTTGAAGTATTCTCGTAACTACTATCAGTTGGTAGTAGGCAACATGATAGAAGAGATTTTATAGCTCGAGACAATGCGGAAGTGGCCTAGAAATGGCTAAAGTCATTGAAGAAGTCTTCGAAACTTAGAGTATAGGTAGAACATTTCACCTGAGCACTATTTTAATGCATAATCTATGGATAGATTGGTTGTCATCCTCTAAAAATACAAAATTGTGTTATCTTGGTCAATTAAATAAATGATAGGAGTCGAAATCGATGTCGTTTGTCATAGGTTGAGCATCAATCATAGAGCTCAATCAATGTTGCCATCATAATCGTAGATCTATTTGATTGGAAGTACATAAGTTTTAGATTTGGGGTACATCAAGGAGGTTCAATATCCGAACTGGGTCACGAATGTGGTGATGGTACTGACATCTAATGGGAAATGACGGATGTGTGTCGAGTTCACAAACTTGATTTCGACAAGTCTCAATGATTGTTATCCACTATTGCGAATTGACATGTTTATAGACTATATAGTCGGCTACTCGGTCATGAGTTTTTTGAATGTTTTCATTGGCTTCCATCAAATCAAGATGCTCCTAATTGATGCCAAGAAGAATGCATTTATCATGAATGAGAAAACCTATTATTATAATGTATTGCCCTTTTGGCTTAAGAATGCTGATGCTACTTACTAAAATATTATGGATGTAATTTTTAATGAACAAAAAAGAAAAAAAAATATTATGGTGTATTTTGATGATATCTTAGTTAAAAGTTAAGTAACCAGACAACATATAAAAGACCTTAAGGAAGCTTTGGAAATGTTGAGAAAATACATTGTGAAGTTAACCCACTTAAATGTATATTTTGGGAAGGATAAAAAAAAGTTTTAGGCTATTTTCTCACTCTAGAAAGTATCGAAGTAACTCTGAAGAAAATAAAATTATTTTTGGAGATATCATCATCTCACAACATTAAAGAATTATAAAAATTAACTGTTTGAATTGCGGGTTTAAGTCGCTTCATTTCAAATCCGATAAAAAATATGCAGCTTTCTTAATGGTTTTAAAAAGTGTGAAATACTTTGCCTTGACAGAAGAATGTTAAGAAGCCTTCATCAAGCTAAAATATTTCTTGTTGTCTCTACCTATATCTCAAAGTCCAAATTTGGACGAAAAATGGCTGCTTTACCTCAGAGTTGAGGCAGAGGGAATCCGTTTGTTATTGGTTGAGACAAGAATATAAAACAATATCTAGTGTATTATGTTAGCTAGGTATTAAGAGGTGCCAAACTTGGGTACCATATTATGGTAAAACATACTCTTGCTCTAATTGTTTCACCATAAGGACTTTGCTCGTACTTCCAAACACATGCTATACAAGTATCAATGGACCATTTCTTGAAGTCGATACTCACCGAACTTGAACATTGATGTTGCCTATTAAACTGGCGTTTGAGCTCAACAGAATTGATCTATCCTATGCGCCACGAATGATAATCAAAGCACAAATAGTAGCATGTCTCCGAGCCTATTGATCAACAAGCCACAACTGCACATAAAGAGTCTTTATGGGTGCTCTATGTCTATGGGGCGTCTTTTATAGAAGGATTGGCCTTTGAGTTGTACTCGGAAGTTTGGTCGGATATTCCCTCTATCATTATATCCAAGTTGATTTTGAGATTACTAACAACAATCAAGCTTAGTATGAGGCTCTGATTCATATTGAGTATGAGGCCCTGATTGGGAAACTGAGGTTTGTTCAAATAATAAGGGTGAAGCATTTACTAATGCGCTTTGACTCACAATTAATGATTAACTAGGTACAAGGCCATAGAAGATATGACGACAAAATGCCTCCTGAAATTCAAGACAATCCTTCACGAAAGTCTAGACGCAAATAGAAAATGTTGAACTTCAAAATTGAATGTATCTAAAAAGACTAGAAATAGCTCATTGATCTCGTCTAAATGGAACAATCTTAACAGAGCGTTCTCTTAAAAGTTAGTCTTCCTAACAATCAAAGAAACAAAAGTAATGGATGTAAAAGTCAAGAAGAAGCTGAGTTGTGCCAACCCTCATATCCTATTTCTAATCACGGGAGCTATACCTACTTGTGTGAAAGATCCAAAAAAATTCAAAATTAAATTGGCCAGTATTTGCTCATATATGACATTTGTTCAAAGATTTGCCACTTCATTATATCTTTGATGCATTAGAGAGGATGTTATAGCCAACATTTTAAATGAAGTGCACTCGAGCCAGAGTGAGTCATTTAAGAGAAAGAACTTTGGCGAATCACATTCTGAAGCAGTGATAATTTTTTGGCAGCACATAGGAAAGACTTAAAAAAATTCTTCAAAAAATTTAGTAATGTCAGAAGGCTACCCACTTGAAATTACATCTATCACACATTTTAGGTGAATTACATCACAATTAACTTCATCTATTTAGTGCCCAACAATAACAAACATTATGTTTCACTCCCTATCAAATATGAATTTAAAATCTTTCATATTCAAACTCAAATGAGAAATGAATTTTGTGGGGAGTGATGCCAAATCCTAATTTATCAACTAGGGCAAAAAATACAAGATTTTACTACTACTTGGGTTTTGAATAACATTAACAATAGATTGCTATAACTAGATGTTCAGATTGAAAGTTATCGTCCTACGACCATCTTGCTTTGCAATCAAAGATACGTCCTTACTGTTTTTCATGACTAATAGTTCCATCACATCATCATTGGTTGCAATGGGAGTTTTTTTTGAAACATATGGCTTTGGATTCTTGAATGAATTTTAAGATTGAAGTAAGGAAGATTGGGGTCTCCTTTGCTTCTTCTTTTTGGCTTCTTTTTATTTGTATCATCATTTCTTAGGGAGATTTTGGCTTTTGCTATCAATGTTAGACATGTTCTTTCCTCTATGTAATAACCTTTGAACTCGCCTAAAAACTTTTCCCCCTTGATAGCAACTTTAAACCTGTTTTGTGTCATTCGAGCAACTCTATATATGAAAATTATTTTCTCTTGAATTTGTATTCCTTAAAGCATGGCCTACATGCTACACAAATTGCACATGTTTCTATCTAAGTTATTGCCCATGAATCTACTGACCTTTTGGACAATGGGTTAAAATTATTTTTGAAGCCCCTTGTGACGTCCCGTTTCAATTAATCGGGGGAGAGGAAATGAGGAAATCGAATGAGAGGAAGTGAGGAGTCGGGCAGTCAAAGGAGGGAGAGGAGTCAAATGGTCTGGGAATTTAATGGTCCTTACGTTCTATAAAACGAGGCGTATGAGGAAGACAAGGCAAGTCCAAAAGAAGAAGAAGAAAGGAGGAGAAAGAAAGAGAACAGAGAGGGGAAATGGAAGGGTGCGACTCACCTCATACATCCATGTTTCTCGTGCAGAGGAGGTCGCGACGCTATCACGTGCAGAGGAAGAAAGTGGTGACGTGAGAGGCTCGAGAGTAGCAGAGGAGGTGCCAGCGTCGATTTCGAGCTGCAATCAAGGGAATCAAAGAAGAAGATGTTGTGGCATCTGTAGTGGATCTCCTGTGTTGTCGAACAAGCGAGGAAGGCATGGATCCCTCATATAAAGGGGGAAAGACATCTGCTCGCGTGATTTAGGGCTCGATCGATAAGGCTTGACCAAAAGTAAGGTTGTAAGGTGAGTTTTAATAATTTTAATTAAAAAATTTAATAAGAATATTTTACTTATATTTTTGATTTATATATNCTTTTTTTTTTCGAGTCATTTCGAGCCGAACACAAGCGAACAAACTTGTTCGTGTTCGGCTCGTTTACATTTCGAGCTTAAAAATTTGTTCGTGTTCGGCTCGTTAGGCTTAACGAACAAGCCGAACACGAGCT